>WUAP02122727.1:0-15790 GCA_015163945.2 Stichodactyla helianthus | reverse complement strand
TGAATGGATGGATGGATGAATGAATGAATGAATGAATGAATGAATGAATGAATGAATGAATGAATGAATGAATGAATAGAAAAATTAAGACTCAATGGATGGAAAAATGAGTGAATGAATGAACTGATGGATAAATGAATGGATGGATAGATGGAGTACTCAAGTGCTTTTTGATTGACACATTACACAAACCTGTATCTTCGCTTCTTTCAAGGCATTTTTTATGTCCTGTGCTGTCACATTTTCTTTTCCCTCTTTTTTCAATGACATGAATAGCTCAGTCATGGCATGTTTGAGTCTTTTTTCAGCTTCTGGTGTATTCACACACCATTTCACTTCTTCTCTATTCTCACTTGTAATTCCCTCACCATTTTCAAGACATCTAGCTAATATTTCTGTAGCTTCTTTATTGCAAGCTTTAGAAGCTTCAATCAAAAGCTCTATGGCTTCTTCCTTCTTACATCCTTCATCATGTTCATGCAGCAGTTGTTTTGCAAGTTTGACGTTCTTTTCAAGCTGCATATCAGTATTTTCATTTGAGGACATCTCTTTCTCCCCCGACTCTGGGCGTTCAGAGTCTGTCATACTGAAAAAAAACGTCAAAATCGAGGGATATTAAATATTTATGCTACTATTTGGTTGTATTCTGAATTCTCATTCATATAAATTACAGGAAACGTTCCACACATCTGTACGTTGTTACTAAAGCAACAGCAGACGTACCTTGAATGAAAACTCTCTTTTGACGATTAAAAGGCTGAAAAATGATTTATGAAATAAACTTAAGGTATCTACAGCACAAAGAATCTGTATAAATTTTTGAATTGTTTCTTAGGAATAAACAGCGTACTAAAATCTGTTCAAAATCAGAACTGCATGTTCTTCCCGATGTTTAGCTGGTACCTGTTTAAATATGACCACAGTCCTCGAGTTGGCTTAAAATTGTGTTTCTACACACGTAGACTAAATCTGCTAATATAAAACCATCTGAGAACACCTTAAATGGAAGTATTTAGGCCGTGTAGTGAACTAGAACAACTCGAGAAAAAAAACAAAATAGCTTTGTTTTTTTTTCTGGCGGCGCATGATGTGAACGTGACCTGAAGAGACTGGACCCTGACTACCACAGCTTGTACCATATAGTCTCAATATTGTAGTGACACCTATCCATTGTCTGATATGCCCTGCTGTCGATTGCTATTCATCCACGTACAGTACCACCAGCTAGTATCAATAGCAATCAATTAGAACATATATTTGCAAATTCTTTACTAACCTTTACAAATCTAATCATCTCAATCTGCTTTATCATTCATTTTCATACACTGACATCAATTGACAACTCTACCCCTTTCTCCCATGCCAAAATGAAAAAATAAATGAGTTGAATAATTAAAAATACCAGTAACCCAGGTTTAATCTCATCAAGGATTGAGTGAGGCAAACCCACTGTTACCTCTTTATCTATCTCCTTGCAAGAATACAGTAGGTTCACCTTTTTTGGTCATCTGCTTGGTACAAAAAAGCTGCCCCACACTTCTCCCTTTAGCCAAAAATTCCACGGAAGTCTGAAACAGTACATGGAGTAGGACAAAACAAGTTGCAAGTCAGGTTTTGTTTACTGTGTGCAAGTCATCACTGAATACATAATAAACACATTCAAAATCGGCAAGACACAGGCAGGCTACCCAGAGAGCATAAAAATAACAGAATCATTACAGCTCTATAGTTAACAATCATTTAATAACATTTGTATTAAATTACATTGGCTCATTGCAATTTTTAGCACATTAAAACAGAGAACAATAAATGTACAAAAACTTCCTGCAGAGAGTTCTACCACTAACATGAACCATAAAAGTGCTCAACATGGTTTTACACTTGTAATACTGCAGTCAATGCTTCAAAGAAGTTTGCTTTCATAAAACACAGATAATCAAGTAATTTATATTAAAAAACATGAATAATTAATGAGCAAAACACAATAGAAAATTATAACCAATGTTACAAGACAGTCTAAAGTTGGTGAACAATCTTAATGCCTTGCATGATGGTGCAACTTGGTGGTTTTCTGTTCTACATGTTAATATTTTAGACTCTCAAAATCACAAAATCAATTTTTATCCCTATCTTTATGCAAACAAATCTTATTGTCCTCTTGTTCCTAAGCTAAGTAATCTTTTTATTTCTTGTTCCAAGGACAAAACTAAATTAAGCACTTATAAGTAATGTGGGAGTTTTGAAAATGTGTATATATTCTCTCCGTCTCTTTTTCTCTCCTTCCTCTTTTCATTCCATCTCTCTTTCTTTTTCTCAGGAATGTGCAAAACATAAAAAATAATACTGTTAAAAGAATATACATACAGGTAGGTACAAGAAGAATTGGTTTACACTATGGATCAACCACATTTAAATGCATATTATAATAGTAAAACTGTATGTTTCTTACATAACAGCTGGTGACTCTTTAAATAATTACTTTAGGTGATCTATATTAGTTTACAGTTGTAGCATATGTTTACCAGGTCTTCTCTGCAGTTCCAGAAAATATATCCATACACCCCTACTAAGAGAGAAAATATAACCTCCTCTCCCTCTAGTCTCCTTTGCAGCCTTTATTAATATCAGTAGAAAATGGCAGACAGCAAAGGAGACTAAGGAATGACATACTGAAAACTCTGGCGGGGTTGAATATCAATCTCCCACTTTTGGGGGGAGGTAGGTTGACATTTTCTGGAATGGCATACATTTGTTATTACAACTTGATTAAGGATGCAGGTATTATGCAATAACAGTTATTTATTTTATGTTTTAGAGGGTTTAAACATGATGCATATTAATATGTTTGGTATACATGTAGGTGCTCGTCATCTGTGATCTGATGGACTGAGTATCGTTATTTCAATCTGGTAAACATTAAGGAAATACAATTACAGTATTAAAAATACTAAATGATTAGCTTCTGTTTGTTTGGTGACTGGTCAACATGACTGGTAAGACAAACATTTGACAAGATATGTTCCCATTTTTGTTTCCAATGACCAATGACCAGCCATTATTTTTAGCCCTGGACAACTTAATGATAATTGGGCTCAATATGAATGACAAAGGTCTTCAAGTGTTGCTGTACTATATAATTATATCATAATAATTCTACAGGGCATTATATTTTGTGGGCAAAAAATATATTAAAATAAAATATAAATATATCTTAGGCTGCTGGGAACAAAACACCAATGTAAAGCCAGTATCTTTAAAAGATATTACATTTTGCAAATGCCCTATAAAGTTATTGTAATAGTAAAAGAGTTGATGCTCTTGGTTGTAAATATATGCTTTTGGCCCTTCTCAATGCTCATTTTAATCCTTGCCGTACTCAGGCTAAAATGAGTGAGCCTGAGTTGACCCAAAAACACATTTATACCCGTGAACATCAACTCTATTGTTGTATTTTGATATCAATATGTAAAAGGATACAACTCTTAGTCCCCTTTCCATTGGGTGTGTAATCATAAGCCCTCTTGGTACATAAACATTCTGATTTTGTTCAGTAATGTAGTCTGATAAATTTCGCAGCATCTAAAATAAAAAAAAGATTTCAATCAAAATTTCCAAATAATTTGATAATAGAGCAGATGTCAAACTATGGAACAAACAGCAATGAGAAATTCTGTCACTGTAAAATGGCCATACCTTCATAAGTTTGAGGTGACATTACCAGAGGTTTCAATAATTTGCAAAGTAAATGGCTGAATAAGAATGTAGCCAGTGATACCATGTGATAACTGACATTTTACTCTCATTTTTAAATATTTATCAACACTGCTGATAGTAAAATAGGTGAATTAACTGGCAATAGGCACTTTGCAGGTAATAATCACGTGATTGTAACTGGAGAGCAAAAAAATCTTATTTCATTTATTCATAAAAAATTTCATTAGATGTCTAATGCCTTCACTAAAACCTTTTTAAAAATGCAGGTATACCCTTAAAACACGTTTTTGATCTCAAGATATTAAGCATTTTATAGTTTGTTTGCTCTCCAGTACAGCCTTCCCCAAGGGACCTTGAGCTCAATTCATTCGCTAGTGAAGTGATATATCATCATGTGACTGTTAGCTGCAAAGGGCGTATTGACCCCAGTAGCTGCCTTCTATTGAAATCTCTGTATTACACAAATACACTGAAACTATGCAACAGGATTTTGGCTCACCCAGTGACAACAGTGGTGCCATTAGATTAGTTTTCATACATACATGTGTAGTAAGGTATGCAGTAACACTAAGGTGGCTTCCAATTGATTCCATGCAAATCATCCAATTAGAATGCATATTTACATTTTTTTGTGGTAAAAGTGGGACATCTACTGTGCAGATATACCGGTAAATCTGCCATATTGTTTCCAACAAAGGTGAAATACACTCTGTCATTTCATACCTTATCATACTGTGTAGTCATACAGCTATAGATAAGATAGGCTGTCATACACCCTAGGCATCCTTCAATATACGACCTTGTGCCCACTTTCTCAGCATCATCAAGGATAGCATTAATCCTGTTAACAGTCTGCTCAAACGTCTCCTTGTCGATCTATCAACAAAAGAAACAAAGGGAATCGTAAAAAATATCTGTACCTAACGCACAAGGACAGATTCAGATAATCTTTTTGTTTTGATAGTATTACAGTAAACGAGTAAATTAACTTGTAGTAAGTTTATTTTTTGTTTTAAACAATAAACAGTCAAAAGTTCTGAATACTCATTTAAGCAGAAAAATTACTAGTAAGATTAATATGTTAAAGAATAGCAGTTATTTGATTTTGAATCTTTACGACTGCGATTGAGAAAAAAAATTGACATAAGCTTATGCTTACAAAAAAATTCATAAGATTCTACACATTCTTATGAATTCCAAGCAAAAATCTATAATTTTACCGAGAAGAAAACCTTGAAATATGTAAGGAAGTAAAGAAAATACCTTATTTTTTAATTCTGGTGGGAATTTATTTTGGAATCGACAGGCCGTTCCACGAGAATAATCGCGTTGAAGAAAGACTTTGGACGAGCATCGAGCAGCGTCTTCACTGTGACCCTAGTTTATTCCAACAGAAATTCATTACAATGAGTCTTACGTTACAAGAACACTGGGATGATATTCTTTAGCTTGTTTAAGACGTGTTAGAAGTAAAAGTAGAGGAGTATCAAGAGTAAAATCGATGTAAATAAGGATTTTTTCTTACCTGGGCGGTCGCCATTTTGGTTTGGTCTGACCTCTGCCAAATATGGAAAGGTTAAAGACGATGGAAACTGGGTACTAAATTGATAAAAAAGATGAATGAACATTCCATTCCATTCCATTCCCACCGGGATAAAAAATGGGAAATTGTTGTTGTAACAGATTTCGACGCGTGGGCAGTCATTTATATGAATGTTGTGCTATTTTACAGTAAAAACCATGAACAGAAATATTAGGAATCTAAAATGAACTCTATTTTTATGAGGTAAATTGTATTGCATCTGTTTTTATTCTATCATTTGCACTTTTATACTTGTACCCCTTTAGTTGCTATACAACTAGTAAATTTCTACATCATCCCATTTTATACACAGTATGTAAATTACATTTGACTATATATAAAAATAACAGGAAGAAACATGATTTAAAATAATTTTGACAAGGTTTCGGTGCATGTCATCTTGGCACCATCATCAGGTCGATTAATAAGATCATGAGAAATAAACTTGAATAATGTGTTCTCAAAAATTACATGGTCTACTCCTGAGGATTACAAAAAATATCTTAGCTTTGATAGAGTCTGATTGTAATGATGGTGTTAGCACGCGAAACATTCGATGTTAATATTGATCCTGACTGATGTTTGTCCTGTATGTACTTCGCACCTTGTCCGCAGATCTTTGTTCTTTAAAAGGAAGGACGATTCGTATCGATTCATCAGGTGTTGAAGTGTGAAGGGGCGTTGGCGACGATTTGGATGTGACAAATTTCGTAATTGTAGAATCAACAAGGTGTTCAGGATAATCCAGATGTAGGAATAGGTTCTTGATTCGGTTGCACTCTTTCTTCATAAAATAACGACCACAGTAGAGGGATAATTTGAAACCTCAGTCAAGCTAAAGCTAAATCCTACCCACGCCGAGTGATGTATAGGGTGGCGCCTATCTCCGTTTCCGTAGCCCTAAGGCCACACGGCTACATACGTAGTGAAAGCCACAGTAGGGGGCTGGTCCGCTGGTGGCTCCGTGTGTTTAACTTCCATACTCCATACCATATACTGAGTACCAAGCTGGCAGGCAGTATGTTCCATTTTTAACGTCTTTGGTATGACGCGGCCGGGGCTCGAACCCGCGACCTCCCAGGCGGATACTCTACCACTAGGCCACATGACTGGTATAGAAACCTCAGTCAAGCATAGTAATAATTAAAGATTTCTTATGACGACTATCGACATGACTGTTATGATGTAGCAACAGGCCTGTATTCGTGACGCTCGTCGTGATGTTCTGTCCATCCTTTCTTAACTCCATTCCTAAAAACGGTAGGGTGTTCCTGGTAGATATTTCCATAGTGAAGTCAAATGATGGGTGGAGTTCATTCAAGGTTGTTAGAAAAGAGTTAGCTGATTCCTCATCTTTCATGGTGATTAAGGTGTCATCCGCATAGCGTTTGTAGTATGAGGGTCCTGAAGGGGTGAAATGGGAGCTGGCTGGGATTGGCCTTTGGGCTGGGAAAATGGGATTTGATGCACTGGGACTGAGATTTAGCCATTACTGGGATTGGGATTTTTCTAACTCTCTAACTCTGACTCTATAACTTGGACTGAGATTTTGCATAAATAGGACTGGGATTTTGCAAAATTTTAGGCTGGGAAATGGGATTAGGACCCCCCTTCAGGACCCTCTAGTATGATGGTAGGTTACCATCAAGCTTGAGTTGTTCTTCAAGACTACACATAAAGGAGTTTGCCATAAGTGGACCAAGGGGGGAACCCATGGCCACACCCTCCACTAGTTCGTAGAGTTCACCATTAAACTGGAACAGTTGATCTTTCGTTGCGATAGTCAAGAGTTCAACTAAGTCCGATTTCGTGATGTTGAGGTTGTACATATCATTAAACCAGTTGTCTATAAAGGCTTTCTCAGCTAGCAGATGGATTTTTTTTTTTTTCCAGCTATTAAAAACTCTGAATTAAATACTCATAATTCTTTTTCATTGCTTTGTAAAATAAACCAATGTCAGGTTGGTAACATACCTGAATTGATTGAGTGACAGTACTGTCCTTCCTTCCTTCCAATCCCCTCCCCCCCAAGTTATTCCTTGGATTTTCTTTGTTTCTCGGAAATACTTGAAAAGATATGATACCTGAAACAAGGAATCTTATTCCCTAGAGGTTGACAAGTCTGAAATGGGTAAACATAAAACATTGGATAACCAACATAGGACTCCATTGAGGCTAGAGGGATCAAAATGCTTCACTCTAAAACTCTCAAGCTTATTACGGTCTTTTTCCAGCAGTTGTGTAAGAATAAGCATCTTTTATGCTAGGATACTCTCCCAAGGGACCAAATCTGTTATGCTACCCAGCCAAAAACCTCTTTTCAGTTAACATGGAGGACCAACATCAGCCTTCATAATACAACAGGGACAACAATTAGAGTAAGTTTATTGCAAAGTATATATTAAAATAAAGCTAATTTTGACAAAACACTCAATTACTATCCAGTTCTAAAGAAAATGATAAGTCATACTTGTGAAACTTTGAAAGTCATCATGATCATAAAACCAAATAAGAAAACCAGCCCAAAAACTTTATAGTATATACTTGTCATAATATTAGAGTTATTACTCACTGTTATTTGAATTTCTTTAAATAGCAAAAAAAAAGGAATTAAAAAAAAAACAAACAAAATTTTTTGAGCATTAAACAGAAGCTCAATGCAGGTGAACATAATTTTTATAGATCCTGAGAATCTTTGATGTTTGACCTTCCATGGAGCAGTTGTTTTAGGCTCAACGGTGACCATGTCCCTCCCCATCTGAAAGTGACATGATTGGGGAAAGACATAATGAAAAAGTGAGACTGGCTAGATAAACAGCCAAGTTGCTTTTCTAATTTCAAGAAAATATTACTTTTAGAATTTCTACCAATATTTTCACTAAACAATGCTTTTATTCTGTGAGAATTATAACAGAAATGATGTGCATTTCTGCATAGTTGTCATTTATATTTAACACATGAAAGTAGTAAATACACTGTATGATAGAAATTTGTATATCTGAAGGTATAAAGGTGTCAAAATAACTATAAAAACATCCAAGAATGTGAAACAACTTAGTTAAAACATCTATAGGAAAAACATATTCAAGAAATTCAAACACCACTCTAGTAGAGACGAGAATTCTTACATCATAGGTAGATTTATTTTTTACATTGTGTTAAATGTAACAAATGCTTTGAAATTTATGGTACTCGTCAGAAAGATAGCACAAGGCACCTGAACACTGGGAATAATTGTCATAAGTTCTATAGATTTCTTCACTTTTCAATAACAGAAAACAGAAGATTCCTTCACCCTTGGTAAAGTAAGCTTAATAAATTGGCATGTTGATTGATACAAGTCCCTATAGCCCTACTGCCCCAGAATTAGGGTGAACACCTGACAGCTAACAGTCTCAAAAGAGGACAGTTTCATCAATTGCTTGTGTTTTCTTGAAAGAGGTATAGATTATTAGTTGCTGCAACTGCTATGATATTTTCTCTTGGATGCCAGGCAGTGTGCAAGATCTTTTTACTGAAGTCTAGACATTCTACCGTTATGTCATCTTTCTTTCTCTTGCCAGTCACTGCCACTCTCCTAGGTTTTAATACTTGCTTGGGTTTACTGGATTCTCGACTGGCTTCCAGACATAAATCATTCTTTGTGTTGCGATCAAATATATGAAAGAAATTATTGTAAGATCCTGTCATAATCGACCTGTTGATAAATGAATAATTTCAGAATATGATGAGCATCATCATGCAATAAAATGCAATATTTGTAGTGTTTTCTGGCTTCCAACTTTCAAAAAGGAATAACGAAATACAGATGAGCAAATACTCCAACTTCAAGATGTCAGTTACTCAGGGTGAGCCCTGTTTTTTGTGTAAAATTTTCATGTGTTTCAGTGAAGGTCTGTGGAATTTCAAATTACTTATATTGTAGCTCAGCTGGTAGAGCATCGGTAGTACAAATCTGAAGGTCATGGGTTCGAATCCCAGCGAGGTCAGAAATTAATTTTTCTGAATTTATTTCCAAGGGTCTTTCGCCCGGAATAACCTCCTTTCTAAGCACTATAACTTTCCATTATTTCTAGTTCATGTATTTCATAGTGCCACATGGTCCACATATTCATATATTGTTGGAAGTTGTGCATTCTTTAATTTATTGCTGTTATTTGTGAATATTTTAACACTGAAATGAGGCTAACCCTGAGTAAACGTGTCTGTAGTCAAAGAACACAGTGGTATCTTTGATTTTCTTCTAGAATTTGATTTTAGAAGCTAGACCAAACACTTGAAAGAGTGTTTCATCCTCTATTCAAGCACCTTGATGTCAGTTAAAAAAACTTGGCTATGCCTGATTTATCTGGTACACGTATGTTAGCTCTGAGAAGTGGGGCGAAAAACTGTCTTTCCCAAGTTTAATATATTACTTCAAAACAACCACTGTCCATATTTACCTAGGATTAAAGTATCTTCACTTATATCCCATTCACACTGGGCCATTAATCATGTTTAAAAGTTGTTTAGTTAAACTAGTGACCCTTCACACAGCGTGCATGCCCAACTAAACAAGTTTTAAACCTTGTTTAACTAAACTACTTTTGGGAGGTAGTTTTAACCCTGTATAAAGACAGTGGGCAAACAATGAAGTACATAGAATAGAAGAACTACAGTAATAACTAAACAAGGTTAGTGGGTGTGAATGGGACCTTAGACTTAGAAATCAATGTAATAGATATTGAAGTACTTACGAGTCATCTCCATTCCAAACACATTCAAATTTATCAAAGATGCAGTCATTTTCATATAAAGAACATAACTTGCTTCTAAGATAGTCATGTACACTATAAACCTCAACTGGCTGCTTCTCCATGTTCAAATCCCAGACCTTGACAGTCAAGTAATCTCTAGTGATCATATAGCGACCATTATGGCTAAATCGAACGTCTGATATAGAAGAGATTATCTCTGAGAAAAAGGATCTAGTTGCTGGGTCTTCAGCCTCTTCAAACACTGAAAAAAATGACAAAGCTAGTTAAATATTCATTTAGATCATTTTTTAGTAAGTTAGCTAGCCATGTTCCAATACCATTTAGGAATTAATGCCATGGTTCATATAACTTTGTCAAGAAAAAAATTAAGGACTTTTCAAGGACTTTCCAAGGGCAAATGTTAAATTTTCAAGGACAAAATTATAACTTATAACTTATTTCCATCTTAAGAAGTGTTTCTGTTCAATCTTGTGTTATAGTTGCATGTCAGCAATCCTCTAGGGCTTGTTTTGAAATGTAAAGATCAATTTATCAACTGCTAATACACAACAAACAAAGATAACCAAAGCAAAGGCTTGGGGCATCCCTAATTATTTTTGCAACATGAAAACAAGGTTTAAAAAATGAAAACTAAAGTTCTGTATAAAACCCTTGTTAAAATATTTACTGTTCAATAAAAAAAAAAAAAAATCATAAAATCCAAAGCCTTTTTCTATTTTCTTAAGGACTTTTCCCCAATACTCAAGGACTTCTCAAGGAAAAAATCAAATTCAAGGACTTCACAAGACAGATGATGAAATTCAAGGGCTTTTCAAAGTTGTATGAACCATGAACGTTTTTAAAAGTTTTCATAATTCTCAATACTATGCACACTTAACAACAATTGGCAGCTCTTCGGGAGTAAATAAAAGTATCAAAAAGAAAATTTCTAAATTCCACTTCTTCCATATAAGAGAAAGTGAAGATTTGAGTCTCTGTTTGCTCATTCATTCATCCATTCATCCATCCACTCAATTGTCCCCTCCTCTCATTCATGTTACAGCAAACTAATGTCTGATACAAAGATGCAAGACTCTTTCATTTAACTCTCCTGACATCAATTGTTAAAGCTAGAAGCTTAAAATGAATGTTAGGTTGCCACCAATTACCTTGACAACCAGTGATAAATCTTAACATGTGGTTTTTCAGTGTTTAACCACAAAGGAATTGAAATATTAACAAGTTAAAAACTATGTTTTCTGCTAAACATGTTGTTTAGAATCAGTAACACCTGCTCCATATAACGTTTTTAAATACAGTAATGGAGGTGCAAATAAAAAGTAAATTATGCATAAGGGTTTAATTGTGTGCCGGTCCCTTAGGTGTTTCTATGAAAGTACTTTTCATTGATCTGGACACAATGACTGGTACAGTATGTCTTTGCACCTAAACACTTTGGCATCCGCCCCTGTAAAAATAGGTCCTCCAGGACCTATTTTTAGAAAAATTCTAACTTTCTCTATTTCGGAAGAGTCGGTCTCAATTGCAAATGAAATCCTTCCATGGGATGCTCTCCACAGTATGACCTCGAATAAAAACAACAGAAGTTGATTTTTCCAGCAAAGTTACTATTCACATTCTCTGAAAACCCTAAAACCCGAATTCTGATGTCATTTTCGAAAGCCAAAAATCATTCATTTTCAACAGATCAATTTTGCTTCTTCTTCTTCGTAGAATGCAAAAAAAACTCTTTTACAGAAAATTTAACGTTTAGTCCTTGGCATTTGTTGTTTTTTTTCCGTTTGCAATCCTTTAATGTGGAGAGTGACAGCCGTTTTTTGGAGGTAGCCAAAGGTCACATTTCTACCTTACACATTTGCAATGCACCATGGGAAATTGCTCATCTCACTGACAGGGGGTTCCCCACTCCAGACATTTTAGAATATTTTTAATAACCTACTGGCAAAATATCCTCTTCTCAATGTTCTCCTGTTCTCATATATTCGAGAAAATGCCATGGAAGGTCTTCGTTGTCCATTCTGTTAGGAGCTTACGGGATGTTTACTCCAAAATTTCTCTCTTGTACCGAGTACACACGAAACGACATTTTGGCCATAAAATCCCTTGCATACACTCCTTTCTTCGAGATAATGCTGATTTGAACTGTCAGTGGACTTCATGATGCCCTCCAGCACTCCTCAGATGGACAAAATGGCTCCAAAATCATTGAATTTTTGAAATACTTCCTAAAGAAGCTGCTACTCCATTGAAGAACTGCCAAATGACTGAGTAACCAAACTGACGGTAAACAGGAACCCTGTGTGTTTTGAAAACGAGGCAAATTCTAAAGGAGGCCCAAAGAGAGCTTTTCTGGGGCTCACAATTCAATAAGGCCCAGAAATCAGTAAAAAAACTGGAAAAGACACGTTCGGCAAAGAGTTAATTTATTCAGGCACAAGTTAACAGGGGTTATAACCACACAAGGAAAAAACCAGATAAAAATTTGATCTTTAGAAAAAACGTAGGCAGAATAATTTGTGATGGATCCAATTACTGTTGTTCAAAGCCACTGCTTGATATAAATGTTTGTGTAAGAAATATAATACATATATATTGTAAATATTCCTTCTCACATTTCTTCAAAGTAATTTACAAAGTCAATGCTGCCATAGCCAAAGGAACATCCAGTTTGACTTTAGAAATTCAGTATTCAGAATATTCTACAGCTGAGAACATTCACAAAAGATGTTATTCAAAAAAACATATCCCTTTTCAAATGCACAGAAATACAAAGAACTACTCAAGCTGTTAGCTTTTTTTTAGATTACTTCAGTGATGTAATTGTCTTGGACCAAACAGTTTGATCTTGATGTGAAAATTAATAAATACTGAAGACTAACAACAGTAAAGGCTGTGGGCCAGCCTAAGTGGGAATGTAACTAATCCAGATTAGCAGTTTTTGATTTAAAAGAATTAAATTAGTTTTAACTTTTCACTTTTCTGACATCATGTTTATCAATGTCTTATAAAACCCAAAAATTATGCTGGGTTCTTGAAATAACTAAAAAACCAATATTTGACATTTTGATTGAAGATTTTAACACAAAATTGGTTTCAACATCAACCATATACTGTAATGAATTGTAAGTTATTAGCATACAAATGAATCTTATCTACATTTTAGAAGTAAAAATGTCATATTTGTGAATATTGAACCCAAAGCACTGATAAGACCAGTTCTTTTAATAATTGCACTCAATTGAACTGTTTTATCTCAAATCCATGTACATTTTTTATCTAAGACAAGCTTAATATTAAATATATAGGCCAAAATTTGGTATTTTGGTATTAAGTGAAAAAATATTTCTACTTTTCATAAATGAAACTTTATGGAAAATTTTAATAAATAACTGACATGTTTGAAATTCCTTTAAAATTTTAACCACAGTATACTAAACAAATCTTAATTCAAAATATACTGTAATGAAATGTAGAGAGGTTTCTTAGAGTGTTAGGCCCGGTTCAGACGTCGAACTTTCCATGAGCCGAAGTTTACATCAAAGAAGACCGCCTAATTATCCATTGTTTTTAATGAGTTCGGCTCATGGAAAGTTCGACGTCTGAAACGGGCCTTATTCTGCATTTCTGAGACCCCAAAAACTGTAGGTGATAGGTGCTTTGTGCTTTAACTTCCATCCTTCAAATTAATGAGCATTTTCTTATTTTCTGAAATGAAAACCTCAGCTGTCTACAGTACAGAAATATGAAGTGTCTAATACTGATGTACAGAGTTAATACCATTCTAGAAGCTGAGCTAACTTAATCAGCCAATCAAGTGACCAATTTTTTTCAACCACAATGATAGTAACAGTCTATCTGTCATTATAGCCTCAGCAAGCCTGAGACCAGCAGTAGTTGACCAGTGAATCATGATAATTTTTTGTTCAATTATGATATAGTAGTTATAGTCACACTGCTGAATAGGGGACGTCACCTAAATTAGATAAGTTAGTTGCTACTGTATTTTAGGCAGTCTTAAATTTGAATCTATGAGTAAGCATCTCCTCACATCAGGGGAGAAACAACATAAGTGGCAGCCTTTACACACATTCTCTTGTAAAGTAAATCCACCTTTGGCCAACCTTACTATTTTAGGTGATGCTACCTTACTAAACAATTTAGGTGGGATTGCCTTAATATTAGATAACTATTAATGTGATGCCACTTTAATAGTCATATCTATATTACATAAACTTACTATTTAACACTGACTAAATTCACTCAGAGTTCAGCAGCTACAATGTCAATGTTCCCAACATTTTTATTATATACTTATATACTTACACTTAGCATGAGTATCACATAGAGCTTGTTGTCTCATATCACAAAGGCGTACTGTACCCTTACTGCTACTGTATACAAAGGTATTGCATTCTATGGGATGGAACTCTGCAGCTGTTATAACCTCTGTGAGCTCCTCCATATTTGTAGGTTTAATATCAACAATGTCTGACAAGAGAGTCAAGGAATTAATGCATATAAACAAGTTTTTCATTGAAGATCACAGTGAGATGTGTAAAATTATAAGTGTTTTAGAGCAAACTCCAGCTTTCTCAAATAAACCTTTCCCAAATTCGCTTGGCTGATTATGAAACAATAGTTTCAAGTCGAGGTTGGCCTTGATAAACAAAAGAATCAAGTTCAGTTTTGACTTAGAACCATTGTTTTATGATCATCCTAGTGAATTTGGGAAAGGTCTATTAAATTCATTGCAAAGATTTTTTCCTCTCAAAACACAAGATTGTTTTCAAGCTCACATACAATAATATAATAACGACTTTTATACACAATTATAACACTTGACAGATTACACTAGGTAACTGATTAATTCGTGGCCCTCATGCTATTTCATTTAGATTAATAAGTACAGTATACTGTAGAAAAGTCAGAGTAATTTTAAATTCAGATAAGGTTACAGTGTGCTCATTATCTGCATGACAGGTATCACAGAACACAAATTTGTAATACAGTACCAACTTTACAGGTGACATAACGCAGTGCCTAAGGATGAGGGTAGGATAGTTATGAAGAAATCCGTAATAAAGACAATTTACATGTATTGAACACACAAGAGTACAATTATATGTACAAAATTTAAAATAATTCATTAAATTTTTTTCCCAGCACCCTCTTCCCTCAGCATTAACAGCAATAAAGGTAAAAACACAATAGGAGAAATGCTGTAAAGGATACTAAAACTTTGGCCATTAATTCCAACATGCCATAAATTAATTCTTAGATCATCGGCAGATAAATATGTCTCTCCATCACTGTTTACAGATATGGAGTTTATGTGGTACGTATGAGCATTAGCATAGACTCGTCTAGGGCTTGCTTCCACCACTAGATCGGATGGCTTTAAAACTGGTATTCTAAGTTCTTTTATTTCTGAAGGATCCCTAGGAACACCTTGGTCATCTCGGAGATTGAAATTGCATGGGCGAGAATTTCGTTCAGAAATCTTCCAGAGTTTGATGGTTTTATCTACAAGATATTGAAATAACTAATGAATATTGTTAAACAAACAAAGCAAACACAGGGAAATGTTAGGTTTTTTTGTTGAACAGCACTTTCTAATTTATGCACAACCACCTCTGTGCAGTATCAAGTGCTCTAGTCATATATAGACCCTTCTAATAAATCCCACAACTCTTTGTTTTCCACACTTGACGTCAAATATATTCTTTGGAATTTTGTA
>WUAP02122716.1:0-15798 GCA_015163945.2 Stichodactyla helianthus | reverse complement strand
ATCCAGTAAAATTGACGCAATAGTTTTGCGAAACGAGCGAGAGAAGAAGAAAGAAAGAAGAATAAGGAAAAAGAAAAGAAAAATCCGCTCTGAATTAGTTGGGTTCCACATTAAGTAACAGAACTTTGAATATGCGGGTGTAATTATTTTGATTTAAATGAATAAAATCCGTGTAACTCGCACGTGTACACTATTTTTTTGCTTGTTGTTATTGTTATTGCTGTTGTTGTTGTTGTTTTTTTTTTTTTTTTTTGTTACCAATTATCGTTGAAGTCCGCCCCTCAAAGTTTGATGTTTTGTTCGCCGACTACCATTTCGACGGCCGTCAATCAAAGAACTGAAATTTATAGTGAACAAATTCTTATCTTGAGGGATGTTTTAGAATTAATTAAGTATTTTGTTTCACTAATCCTCCAAAATTTTTAACTCAGCCTCAAATCTTTCCCAACCTATCCTTTTTTTATTTTCAGTCCTTTATTGACGGCCATCGAAATGCTAGTCGGCGAACGAGATGCCAAACTTTGAGGATCGCACTTCAAAAATAATGGTTATAATGTTCAATGTTTAGCGAGCGTAAATCTAGTTCTGGATGCACGCGAATAGGTGAGAGAGCACGATTTATGTACTGACTGACTCGCTGCGCTCGGTCCGTACAAATGACCAAGAGCCAAATATTTTCCCGTCCGGCCTGACCTAACTCAGTCAATTAGCATTTTATCATATGACCCGATTTTTATAAAAAAAAAAAAAAGGGTTAAAAGATCCTGCTAAACTTGACCAAAATAGCGCGCGCAACCGAAGAGGGTCGTCAGGCTTTTGAGCAGGGCCGGATGGGTTTTTCCGGCCCGCTCACGTCAACCCGTCCGGCCCTCATCACGTGACTTTTTCCAATGGTTTTATTAGAGCGACGGACCGTACGGGTCATATGATAAGGTAGCGTAAGGCCCGTTTCAAACGTCGAATGTCACATGTGCCGAATCTAATGCAAATGAGAAACCTATTGTTTAAGTTCATTTGCATTAGATTCGGCACATGTGAAATTCGGCGTTTGAAACGGGCCTAAGAGTTGCTCGAGGCGGAGCCGATCGAGAGCAACTCTAGCCGTATCAGAGTCTTCGTAGTCCAAAGGCATTAGGGGAGATATAACAAACAAACAAACAAAACAAAAGCAAACAAACAAACAAACAAACAAATTTTGACATGGCTGAAGGACTTATCAAATTGAATTCTTCATTGCGAGGGAAAAGAATAAAGCAGATCTTCAACATAAAAAAATAGAGTACCACATTACCGATATGGTAAATTTATGATATAGCTTATAGTACGCGCGCTCTGATTGGCTGAGAGACCACCAAAATCTATGCTCTATTTCACCAGTAAAGACATGATTTTATGGGGCACCGTTTGTGTCAAAAATACTTACGTATTTTTTATACACTTTATGTTATATTATGTAAAACTTTCAACACCAAATATAATACATCGTGAGTTTTATAAAACTTCTTAAGCAGAATATAATACTTCTTAACCAAAATATAAAACTCCCTGTAATTTTTATACAATATTGCTTGTGATAACGCTTCCGATTCAAAATATAAAACTTCTCGTGGACGACAATGCTTCTAGGCTTAAGACTGGCTTAAGACTGAGGGCTCAACAGTGATACTTGTTTCAATTTGTGGTAAAGGTGCATCATAACCAATTCTATAGCTATTTGGGTTTAGAAAACTTCTAATACCATCCTGAGGAGAGTTGCACAGGAGATGAACTCCATTCATCCACAATTGCAAAGGGGTATTTGAGTGTTCACCATTGCTATTTCATAAAAGCAATAGAAGACAGTTTTCTATGACTCTACCAGTGAAATAGAGCACTTGGGATTTGGGAGAAACCCAAAAAGTTTGAAAATCACGATGCCGTACTTTTTCGAGTGTTTCTCCCAAATCCCAAGTGCTCTATTGCACTGGTAGAGTCATAGAAAACTATCTTCTATTGCTTAAAATATCAGCCACACTTTTTTTCTTTCTTTCTTTTTCTTTGTGAATTATTATTATTTTTTAAAATAATACAGTAAAAGACAAAAGGCACATGGCATCCATGTTCGTAGTGGATGGGTGACGACGTCCATTATCATTATCGTTATCGTTATCGTTAGTTTGTTTTGTGATTCGTAATCAAGATCTTCTTGTAAAGAGTGGCAGGGACACTCGTCGTACCGGCAGTTTAGGAGTTAAAATAATGACCACCCAAATAATTAGTTGGTATCTTTTCAGTGGGGTGTATGTTTTGGTAAAATTAAATAATGATACCTTTTAGAGGTCATTTACAAACTTCTAAGGAGGACCCCATGCCATCCCCTATATATATGTGCGTCCATCCTCCAACCCTATCTACACACACACACTGACATATCCCATGCCGCTTTTGCCCCCGTTTAGGATATAGTCAGACACGGGGTTTGTTTTCATTACAAACGTTTTGATTACTTTATTGGAGTCTTTAGGAATCGCCAAATAGAGTCTTTTATTTAATAGTAACAGAACAAAATTTAAAAATATAGAATGGTATCACTGGGATCTGTAGTTTCTTCGTGTTCGTGTTATCACATTGTAGTAGTACTACTAAGTTGTTGTAGTCGTTGCTGTTGTTGTTGTTGTTGTTTTATTATTTCATTTTTCTGTTTTTTGCTGTTCTTTCTTTGTTTATTTTCCTTTTCGTTTTATTTTAATTAATTAATTATATTTGACATTCTATAAAATCCTCGTTTTCGACCAACCCTACTTTACGCAGTCCGGTTCAGTTCAGTCCGGTCCAGCTTTACGTTGTCCAGTCCAGTCCAATAGTTTCTCATGTCATATCTATTTCCGGTTGTTTGATTGACAGTTGTAAATCACATACTTGAACAGTGCTGAGCCGTCACGTCATCCAGAAGGGAGGTCAAACAATCTGCGATACTAAAAGATGGCAGGAATTAACCACCTTCAAATCCTTTTCTTGGTGTTTTTCTTATTAAACTCTATAGGTAAGTCAGATAATTATGACAGATAATTGTCAAAAAAGATCGTTAATGGACTAGATTTGCATTGACAAAGCAAGTGTATTTGAAATCAAAATATAAAACTTCAACAACACTCGAAGTCAAATTCTTATGATCTCGAAGTCATTTTGTGAGTATTTTTAAAAATGATGAACATATGCTTTAACTTTTATTATATTTCCCTTTTTCATTTAACTTAATTATCAAATTATAAATTTCTTTACTTCAGGATAAAGAGATTTATTCAAACTAAGCGTGGATTAGTTTGTGTTTTCGTTCTTTGACTGTTATCACATTGAGCTCTCCAGATAAACTTAAGTTATTAAAAAATCGCTTAGAAATAAAAAAAAAATAAATAAATAAATAATAATAATAATAATATGCAACTGACTTTCCCTTATACAAATAAGAGAGTTATATTATCAGAAGGTGATGCAGAAACAAATCTGAGTCAAGCTAATAATTTTAATTTTATCAAATTATTTTAGTGTGATGTGTCTTATACTTAAGTGTAGTGATAAATAAAAATTTAATATAACTTAAGCTTACATAAGCTTAAAAAGTGATAAATCCTAATTGTTTCTGAGTGTTTTATATTTTCGACAGAAAACTTAAATTATCAGATGTTTTCAGATTGTTAAATATTATTAAGATAAGTAGGCTTATTCAATAACTTTTTTATGCGGATTGGTTTTGGATCATAGTTCTTTTAATATATTTGATACGGATTGTTGGATATCTTTCTTTCAGATTGTTTTCAGTGGTCTCGGGTTCAACAATCTTATCATGTTATTAGTTCTTATCTTGGTTCAAATGTTACATTACCCTGTGAATTCCTGCTCTCTGCTCAAGAAGCCCAGGAAATGCAACAGTTTCATGTTGTTCTGTGGAGCCGACAGACCACTTCTGCGAGTACATTTCATTATTGGCAGGCATTGGCATCAATCACCAACATTAACAATGCACTTGACAGTTCTCCAAAGATAATCTACCCTGACCAAAAGAAATTCAGTATGAAAAACAACTCACTGACAGTGTTTAATATTGGATTTGATGATGATACTCAATACCAGTGTGAAATTAAAAGCAGTTTTTATACAACACCATCTATGGTCAAGCTTAATGTTCTGTGTAAGTACATGATATACATACATCAGAGAAGGGTCAATGGACCATTTGCACTAACAGCTTGCATGACCACAACCCACTTAAATCAGGTACCAGTGTCAAAATATACTCCAGAAATGGAAAGAGCATCTCAGTATTAGTAAGAAGGTGAAATTTCAACCTTAAATGTTTGACAAAGGAGAATTGGCATGAATTAAAAAATTGAATGTTTTCTAAGAATTTGTTTGGAAAAAAGAATGTACTGGAAAAAAGAACTGGACTGCAAGAGCTTGCTCTTCAGTGCATTGTCTGATACAAATCCTAATATTTTCAATTTATATATTTCACACCATTTCTCCTGTGTCAAACATTTTGACATCTTACTAATATCAACATGCTCTTTCCATTTCTGGAGTTCATTTGATGCTGGTGCTTGATTTAAGGGGGCTGTAACCATGTGACCTGTTGGTGCAAATGTCCTATAACTAATTACTCGCTTAGTGTACCATACTGTTCAGTGTTATGAATCTAATACAAGACTATGCACCCCCACCACCAGGAAAAAAAAAAGGAATTGAAATATCAACAAATAATGCCATATACCTATTAGATAAATTAGTAACCCTATCTTATAAATAAGGTTTTATATTATCTAGTGGGACAACATGTATACAGTGTTGTACTTACACCTTTGTTCATACTGTTCTGAAATGCATGAACTGGTATTTGCGATGAACACAGATTACAATAACATCACCTATTGGCCCAACCTATGTATACTTCATCTTATGAAAAGACAGTCATGAACCAATCTGACATGACACATTCCATTCAAAATATTTCAGATAAACCTTATCAGACAGAACTGACTGCTTCTGAGACTACTGTCAATGCCAAAGAAGGTTTTGAACTCAACTGTACAGCTCTTGCTAATCCAAAAGCAGGATACAGTTTCTTTTTTAATGGTAAACTGGTTCAGAATTCTACATCACATCAATATATTATAATTAAAGCTACTGAAGAGAACAGTGGTGAATATACCTGTCTACCATGGAATTATATTGGAGAGGGGCCAAATGCTGCTGTTAAAGTCAAAGTCAAAGGTATGATGTTTTATATTACCTTGTTATTAGCTACTATTTATTTTTGTTGAACTAATGATGTCTGATGGTGTCACATATTATTATACTATCTCTTATTATTGTGTTCTTCATTACAGGTTTAAAACAGACAGATATTGAATTGTCTATGTCAGATGAGATTATTGCAGGAATTACTGGTGCAGCAGCTTTTGCTATTATCATTATTGTGGTCATTGCTGTCATATGCAAAAGGCTCAGAGATGGTACAGTAAAATAGAATTAAGAATTAATTTATTCTTTCATGATCTGAGTACATCTGATTTTAAAGCTACGAAGTGATAACCTTCTTTAATCATGTAACTGTTCCTTTTATTTGAAATAGAAAGAAGATTAGAACACATACAGTAAAACCATACTGGCAAATAGTAGTACTTAGTGACTAATGGTAGTCGCTATCACTCAACCAGAATGGTATAACACAAAGACACAAATGGTCTCTTGTGTCTTTGTGTTATGAACTGTTCTGGTAGAGTGATAGCAGCTATTAGGAATCCACTATTAGTCACTAAATAATACTATTTGTTAGTATCAATTTGGATTTTATTTCATGGTTTTACTGCATGTGCTCTATTTAAAATTATTATGTGTCCAATCATTTGCAGCTACAGATACCTTTGAATGCTGAACTAGTCTTTCACAGTCATAAGTATTAGAAACAGCTGTAAAAAAGACTAGCTATTGTACTAAACTCATTATATTTTATGTACCCTCATCCTCCCCTGATCTCCTAAGGTATACCCACAATTTTTCACATATGTGTAGAAGTATGTAACAGAAGATTTACAATTAGGTCCTTTTTTTTGTACACCAACATGGCTGGAATGTCATTATCTTTTGATTCTCTTAGGAATGTTTGCAAACCATCAGTTATAATAATCCAGCAAAACAGTGCCATTTGTTATAAAAATAGTTTGGTTTAACATTTTACATTTAAATAGTTGAGAAATAGTTTTGTTGCACATGAAATTTTAAGCACCATGTTTGGACTGCGTTCTTCTGGCATTAAAGAAAATGCTGTATTTGAAAGCATATTTATATAAAGCACATTTTAATACTTTAACTCAAAAGTTAGCATTGTGACTAATGGATGTAATTTAGTGTTTCAGTCTACTTAATTTGACTTTGTTTGCTTCTGTGAAATTTTGGATTACTAATTGCTATTTTGCTATCTGTGGTTGTTTCCATGGTCATCTTCCATGTTTCCCTTGATGCTAATTAATTCTTACATTTTTAAACTTGGCTCTCAACTTTGAAAATAAACGTGATGTGGTTTGATTTTTATACCACAGATAAAAATCCAGATACTGCAAAATCAACTTCTTCATCAAGGTAATTAGTTGAGCCTGAATTGTTTAATATTACTCTGCTTTGGTAGAGTTTTTTATGCAAGTTTTCTTTTCATCAAAAAAACATAATTTTTGTTCAGGAAACCAAGTGATCTAGCTGAAGCACACATTGGTCCTGGAATGTATGGCAGTGAAGCTGTGAGTAGTACTTCATATTCATGCTATAAAAATATACTGTTATCCTGCAGTGGAGGGAAAAATGAATGGGGGTGGGGGTGGGGGTTGGAATTTATATTATGAAAAAAGTGAACCAAAGCTGGAGACACCTTGTAGCTATATATTAAGATTAAAATGCAGCAATCTGTTTGGTTCTTTGAGCAGGCAGAATCTTCTTTGCATGAAAATTATGCTGGACAAACCCATAAAATTCTATTTAGAATTTGAAGTATTATTTAAATTGAACATTAGGGAAATTAGTAGTACTAAATTAGGAATGAGGTAATCCCAGAAAGACCCTTGGAATATAAAACTAAAAAAAAAAATCTGACGTCGCTGGGATTATAAACCACAACCTTCAGATTAGTACTACCGATGCTCTACCACCTGGGCTACAAGGTCAGACTGGAAGCAGGCTGAGGTGAATTAGATAGTAGGTTATGGTAATTTTATATATGTAGTTATGATATGAATATATAGACCCTGTGGCACTAAAGTAAGATATGAAATGTTTTTTGGTTTGCTTGGTTTTGTTTATTTGTTTTTGTTTTTGTACTTAGTCAGTAACTAGAGTAGATGTTTGCAGCAGCGGTAGAGATGGGGGCACTAGGGGGGCTTGACCCCCCCCCACTTTTAATGAGAATAACATACATGCTCTACTATCAGCAGATAGGATAGTTACTACAGTAAGCCAGCCCCCCCTCCCCCCAACTTTCAGAATTGCTCAGTCGCTCCTGGTTCAGTGTTGGCGCTGCATCTAAAATTTAATTATTATTTATCAGGGCTCAACGCTAACATATATCTACTAGTCTCAGACTAGTTAATGTTTGCTGTGGACTAGTGAAAATAAGAGGGAAAAAGACCTTGAGACTAGTTATCATCCAAAGTGACTAGCCCAAAGACTAGTACCTAAGAAAGTTAGTGTCAAGCCCTGAATTTATAATTATATCTACTGGAATGTCACAATCTATACATTTTGTTGTCTTGCATTTGAAAAAATAAATTATCTTGATTATATATTTTTTACTCTTTTATACCTTATCAGCCCTAGTCTAACATGTTCTTTATTTCCATCATTTTTTCTTTCATTTTTCTTTTCTTACCTTCTGAATTCATTTTGATTCTTTATTTACAGAGCATCAACAACGAGGATCAAAACACTTATGCCCCTCCATTACCCAAGTTGTATAAGCTGAATGGATCCACAGAGTCTCCATCGGACATGCATATGTAAAGTGCAAGGATGTTTGATAGTCAGATCTTTCCCACCAATACTTGTTGTACAGAGAAACATTACCAAAGTTGCTGGGAGAAAGCTCCTTAACCCCCCCCCCCCCCATTTTTCAAAACCATAGTCTAGAAGGAATGAAATAAGTGCATTTTTGGTTATCTTTTTATTTTAACTTCATCAGCCACCCCTTCTCCCTGCAAAACCTTTTTTGTGCACCAAACAACACCACATTAGTGGTTTACGACATAAATGTAGAACACGGCACGTCATTGCACAAACATATCAGTGGCGTTAGTTTCCATAATATCAACAATACATTTTTAAGATACCTTTCTAATAGTATTTAAGTAAACACAAATATTTTATTGTTAAATTTGCGGTCAAAAGAACGCTAGAATTGTAAATAATGTTAGGCTTTCCCACTGAAGGAATTTTTCTTTTTACTTACACTTGTGATTGGTGCCAGACTTACTGGCTATAGGACCCAGGAAAATAAACACTTTTAAAAACGTGTAAATCGGAAAACATTGTTATTAAATAACTCAATAAATATTTATGCATTTATATTTTAACTTCACTGATGTGTTGTTTGCTTAGTTAGTTAGTCTGTCTTACTTCTTTCTATCTTCCTTTCTTTCTTTTTCTTTTTCTTTGTGTGTGTGTGTTTATAGTTGATTCAGTTAACGTTGTCACTGAAAGAAGGCCTCCGAAGCTTTTATTTATTTATTTTTTTGTTTATCAACGAACTTTGCTGTGGGCTATCTATCTAAATGTGCAAGTTGTACAATTTGCAAGCGTACATTAAGTTTCCAATTTTAATAATGTAACGGCAAAGAAAAAAAAAAAAAAAAAAAAAAAAATCATGATTCCGCCTGAAAGCTTTAGGCTTTAGTCTTCTTTTAGTTGTACGGCATAGTCAACTATGCTTAAAGGTATGATCTGACGGTGATATAGTCCGTCTTGTAACAAACTTTTTTGATGTTCGTGTTTGTTTTTCTTTCTTTCTTTTGACTAGCGATATCGATGGCGTGTAACGCAATGGTGGGCGGCTGAAAAACTAGGAGGGGCTGGTTAAATAATGTGCTACAGGAAGTGAGACTTGATGGGACTCATGTTTATCTACGGACGCTCAAAAAGGGTTTACTAACTAATGTTAATGTCTTCTAAAATTAGCCGTACCTTTATAACACAAGAAATTAAATCTAAAAATATTGACATAGCTATTCCGGCGTCGGGTTTGATTCGAAAGTATCGTGGGAGCCAGCCAAACGATAAACTAATCATAGAAAAAGTCTCGGCTCGTTTTTAGTTGTTTATCTGAAAAGTTTAGAATATCTTTTTGCAGCCCCTCCCTCGCTTTATTTGGTTTTACTTAGCTACTTGTGGACTGAAGAACGGAATTAGAGTATACGCCACACTGCATTTTAATGTCCACACAAAATTCTAGCAAAACTTACGTTATAGCACTCACGCAATCTTCCCTGAATAAAATGCTTATCAAAGAGTAAAATTAGATGAGTCAGTGGAAGAATAAAAGGCCTACACGTCAAACTGGCATCCCTTCTGCGTCAAAATATGTGCGCCATTACGTCACTCATATAACGGAAATGATCTTGAAGTGTAAATATACACCATCCCCCTAAAGCGTTCTGTTGACCGATTAGTATCTACTCAGACGACTCGAGAGACAGCAGTGCTGACAGTTCAAGAATCCTGTTTCACAACAACAAAAAATTTCCACGTACAGACAAAAAGTGAAGTCTAGACAAAATGAGGAGAATATGCAGTATTATGATCTTGGTAATCTCAATAAGTTATAAAGGTAAGTTTGCAAAATACAAAGCGAGTCAAGTTGATCAATAATGCTTCTGTCTGTAGGAGATCGATAATGTACTTTATAAAACTTTGCTGTCGACTCTGATTTTGCCTAGATTTGGTCTTAAGTTCTTGAATGGATCTAGCAGGATTATGATTGCGCCTAGATTTTGCCTAAGTTTTTATCTGTGCTAGGAAGCTAGCAAGGTTCTTGGTATGCACTGATCGAACGTCAAATTCACGCATCACAAATAGTTCTAATGTCTTTCCATTCGAGCGGACAATCACGAGTATTGCGTTTGATTCATAATTATGACAAATTGCACCATCAGAGTATTAACTCCTCAATCATTTTATCATTCCTTATTCGTATACAAAATGACTCTACCATTTTTAGTAAATATGCTGGTTTGCATTTCACTATAAGTACGAACTTTATGAAGAAGACACTGTCCAGAGAGACTGTCATCATGACTCTTTGAAAATCAATACAAACAGAATAGATTCGACAAACTAGCGTGCCTTACTAAGTTACGAAAATGCCTATGAAGTTTGGAATTTAATTAATCTGGAGCCGTAAAGAATAGAAATGATGTTCTGACAATCATTAAGGGAAAGCTCCAACTCTAGAACTTGTTAACAACAGAGGATATTTATTCACAAGGTCAACAGTTATTGACAGAAGATTAATGACTGAAACGTGTTTCTCTTTATTGAGTACTTAATGGACTGATGCTTCGTTTGCGGCAAAGAATCCTAATTTTGCATAGAAAATGGCTCAAATCCAAAAGTTTACTTATGTTTTCTATCATTTATGTTGCCTTAGTTTCCGGCTAAATAATCAACCGTTGAAATAAATATTGGCAGCATCCCATTGGCGCCCACGAACTAAATAAAAGGAAGTTAGCTACTGACCTTGTTACTGTTAACAACACGCGGTATCACATATATTTTATCAGATTTGTGCATTTAGTCATGGATTTAACCACAGGTCAACAAAACCCATGTTTCCTTCCACAAGAAAAATAATATTTTCTAACCATTTTATAAACCGTTCCTAGGAAAGTGTAGCTGCTTGTGTTTTGAAGTGGGGCGCCCTCATTAGATGTTTCTAAGTTATTTTCGGTCTCCAAGTTATTCGTCTGATTTAGATTTTATTTTTAGGATATACTTATTAGTTATCATAACTAATAAATGTTAGGATTTTTTTCCTTCTTCTGAATTGACTCCAAAGATGATGAAGAAATAGGAAAAGAAATCATTGTACAATACGGACCACATCCAGCTGAGGTCCAATACAACTGGCTTTATAATAACTGATTTTGATCTAAAAATATTATTCATGATTTTATAAATTCAAAAATACTGATAACAAATGATCATAACTTGACTATTAATTGGGACTCCTGTGCATGAAGTTCCACAGGGATCCCAGAAAAGAGTTGCTCTGTTAACTCTGTGCAGTGTAATAACTTGTCTCTAAAATGTAGCATTGCAGCTTTTCGAGGTGAGGTGTTACACTGCAATGCGGTCTCAGCAACTTGCAATGATTTTTCAATGAAGAAGGCAGGGGACAACTCATAAAAGCACCCTATTGGATGATTACGAAAGTGTGCACATGTGATCTTGAAAAATAAGCTAGGCATTCAAATTGCAAGAAAAGTTGTTGGATCTCTTTGTGAAAAATGAACTGTACAACTGATTTCTACTTGGTGCAATGCTGTGTGTAACAACAACAACAAAATGTGAGACAGCCCCTATTACACTGTGTAGATCTCCAGCAACTTATCTTGCATAGGTGTTGCAAGACAAGTTGCTGAGAAAACTTCACAGTGTAATGGGGCCTTAATTATCTGTAGACCCCTACCCTGCTAGCACAGCCTCTGTGCAGCTGCTTGTAGTCACTGCTACAAAAACTACTGCTAGTCCTTGTTGCTTCAGGGATCTTTATCTTTTTTATTTTTATTATTATTATTTTTTTTTTTTTTCTCTTCCCAGCTTTAGGATTTGAATGGAAAACAAAAAATCTCCCTTCAGTTATAAATAGAGGTGGTAACATTTCTTTACAATGGACTTACGCATTAACAAACAGTGAACAAAAACAAGCCCAAATATTCTCTCTAATTACTGTTGACAAAGAAAGATACCTGTATAGCAATCAATGGATCACATTAGCTGTCAAAGCACCTCTAGGAGGATTTTATCATCAAATTATACAGTCACCTTTTATAGTGTTAACTCAAGACCAAGGTGTAGGATTAGTGATATATAATGTTAGTCCTCAGTCTGAGACCAGATACAGATGTACTTTTATCAGTGGATTTCCTGCACCAAGAAGTATTGTTACACCAAATATTAAAGGTAAGATATATGTACATGGCTGTATTAGTTTGCTTTCAATGTCAATCAACAGTAAGATGAGCTACATAGGGTCAATTATGGATTATTTTTTATTTACTTTTGGTGCTCAAGTCCCAATCATAAATGGTGCACCCCCCTGAAAAAATCCTGGGTCCACATCCTTTTTTTAAATATTTTTGTTCTTTCTTTTCTGTCTTCACTTTTCTTTCTTTCCCATTTCGTTTTTTTTTTTTACAACTTTGTTTAGTCTGGTCTGGTCTGATCTTATGAAAAGCTAATTTAATGCTTAAATGATAACTTTTTGTTTTCTTCTGTACAGTGATACTTTAAGTTATCCTGGTGCCATGTTCTTTCTGAACTTTCTCTCAATAGACCTTTTTTTAAGACCTAATCACCTTGGACCACATGTCACTCCTTTGAAAGTAGGATTCCTTTCTTGAGGCTCATTCACATTAATGCATCTTCTCAAGTGTTATCAAGAAACAAATAATCCCATTCTCAAGGGAATGACACATGGTCTGAAATGGGTAGACATTTCACCCAAGGTGATTTTGTCTATTCGTAACTAGTAGATCAAAAGAGTGTGAAACAAAGGAGCAGGGGTGTAATCGATAATATCAAGAGGTTTTATATTCATTTTTTATATCATTCATCAGATATTCCCACAACTGTGCGGTTGATTGGGTCACAACCCAACTCAGGTCGGATTGAAGTTTACCATAATGGACTATGGGGTACTATTTGTAATAAAAACTGGGGTCTCACAAATGCTGCTGTGGTGTGCAAGATGCTAGGCTATGAAGGGGCAACACTTCCTACCTGCGGCAGAGGGGCTTGTGCCCCAGGTAGTGGGCCAATTTGGTTAACAAACGTGGCTTGTAAAGGAAGCGAGGACACGATAGACGAATGCCTTCATAATGAATGGGGAAGTCATAGGTGTAACCACGAAATGGATGCTGGAGTTGTGTGTATCCCGTCATTAAACACGATATCAACAATGACATCAGTTCCACCGACAACACCGACGTTTGCAGGTATTTTATAATAAAATTATCGAAGTAGTTGTAGTGTTAAAAATCCCGGAGCAGCTTTTCCACGTGACAATTGAAATTTGTTTTTGTAAAAATGTACCTCTTACATTGAGATAATTTCCAAAAGTCAGATTACTTTTCTTGTTTTACTTGGTTGATGATATTCTACTATCCAAGTCACTGAAAAATATACAAAGCGTCTTAGATGAACTCCTGCCTTTACTTAGAACATCATTCTTGTTATAAGGAAAAGAGATATATATTTGCCATTCGACATCCATTCACTAATTTCAAGTTCATCTTTTTTTTTTTTTTTTTTCTGTTCCAAGTTCGTCTTGTTGGAACAAACAGATTGGAATCTGGTCGGCTAGAAGTTTATTATAACGGAGAGTGGGGTACGGTCTGTGATGATCAATGGGACTTCAATGACGCTAAAGTAGTCTGTCGTATGCTGGGCTATTCTTTTGTCAATTACACAAATTCAGTTGGAGAGCAAATGCCTGGAACGGGAAGAATACTGATGGATGGGGTCCGTTGCCACGGCAATGAAACCTCTCTGAAGGATTGTCAGTTTAACGGATGGGGAGTGACTGACTGTGGCCACAAGGAAGACGTAGGAGTTGGCTGTACCAATGAAACTCATGCGACGAGTGTGTTGCCAACAACAACGCCTTTGCCAACACCTCGTCCGAAAGGTTTGTCTATATTGTTTTTTCATTTTCCTTTTTGTTTGTTTGTTTGTTTGTTTTGGAAATTATGCATGCGTACGAAAACTGAATTGCACAAATAATTGAAACAGCATGGAATTATCACTCACCTTTAGATGCACTAAGACAGCCATAGATCACTGACAGAGTGGTTAGACATTTTTTGAATACCCTTGCACTGAACGACAATTGGTTGAAACGTTGGTTGCACGTCGAGGCCAAACTTGATGTTTTCATACGATGTAATTTACCAAAGCCAACCTCGAGAGTCATTGCTTCAAATGTACTTGAGAAATGTCTGTGTGGGATTGTTTTATTTAAACGATACAAATTATGCAATCTGATCAAAACTATGTATGGTTATAAAAGTCGGTACACAGTTGCTGTTACTAACCGTTATTGATATCGCTATTAGAAATTCGCTTGGTCGGTGGAAATCGCTCGGATTTTGGTCGACTAGAAATATACTATAATGGATCATGGGGCACCGTGTGCGTCGATAACTGGGACAACAGCGATGCGAAGGTTGTTTGTCGTATTCTGGGTTATCTTTATGTGAAATTTACTGGTGCTGTAGGAAATAATATTCCGGGAAGTAGTAGGATTCATACAGAGGATATCAAATGCAAAGGCATTGAACAGTCATTGAAAGAGTGCGTGTTTGATATTCGGGGCAAAGCAGATTGCGGCCACGAGAAAGATGTGGGAGTCTGGTGTACAAATGTCACAACCACAGCACCACCTACTACCACGGAAGCACCTACAACTACTGCACCACTTACTACCACTGAGGCACCTACCACAACTCCCTTACCTTCCACCACGGAAGCACCTACAACTACTGCACCACTTAATACCACTGAGGCACCTACCACAACTCCCTTACCTTCCACCACGGAAGCACCTACAACTACTGCACCACTTAATACCACTGAGGAACCTACCACAACTCCCCCACCTTCAACCACAGAAGCATCTACAACTAATGCACCACTTAATACCACTGAGGCACCTTCCACCACAGAAGCACCAACAACCACTGCAACACCTATCTCTACTCCAAAACCTGTTATAAATGGCAAGTACAAATTAAATATATTATGAATAATTTTTGGCAGCGAGATAAATAGACATATTTCCAATTAATTGTCTTTCATCTGTTATAAGAGTTAGCCAGGTATCGTACCATTATACTTTAAATCACAGTCCGTTAAATGCAGTGTTGTTATATAGCTCTGGATTTTCCTGCATGATATAACGAACACTGTCATTGGCTGAAAGATGATCACGTGGTATTAACCAAATCTAAATGTATTCTGAGCAGGAAATAATACCTTATTTCCCGGTCGGGATACAAGTAGCAGGAAAGGTAAAATAAACCAGCACACAGCCCAGTGCACGTGATCAGAGCGTGATTAATCCCATGGCGTGATATTTTGCACGAATCAGAAACAAGCAAGCCGATGAAAACCGCTTCTAATTCCAGAGTCCGGAACTTCTGTTTACTTTTCGCTTACCACTGAATAAATTCTTTTTATTTTCTAAATTGGCTGAAATACAGTGAATGAAATTAGTCGATGTTTTGGTCGCAAAATACAAAGAAATGATCACGAGCTGTAGACGAGCAAATCTAATGGTTTTTGATTTTTTTACCAAAGTTTTGATGGGACACCATATATCATAAAAATGTTTTTTAAAGCTTGTATAAAAAAATATATGTTTTCATGGAAACCATGTTTCCATGCTCTTATATAACACTGGTTTTAGTCAGGGTGCGCGTTATATCGTAGTTATTATATAAACTACAGTGTTTTACAAGGATTTCTACCACTGAGAAATGTCGTATCTCAGCACACGTAAAAATA
>WUAP02122705.1:0-15801 GCA_015163945.2 Stichodactyla helianthus | reverse complement strand
TTGAAGCCATGCGGGCTTAGCCTCACTTTGATGCCAAAATTAAATATGCGCATATTATTTAAGAATGGTGAATAGACTGCTAAAAGAGTGGTCTTTGGCTGGGACGTGCTTCGCAATCCTGCTTCGGAAACGTTTAGTTTGTAATTAACTCATTACAAATTCAAGGGCTATATCTAGATATAGGCCTCATTAACGTATTCATCGGGATTTATCAGGGATACATGAACTATCGAAACCATAACAAAGAAAACCGTGACAAGTATGCAATAAAATGGTCCATAGGCCAAATCGAAATATGGCGACCAGCCAATTATCTTTCAAAATTAAGAATAAGAAAAAGAAAAAGAAAAGACTGTATCTATAAGACCACTGAAAAATAGGGTTTTCAGAGAGTTAAAATTTTATAGCATGTATTGCCTCTAAGATATCAAGGATTGAAAATACAGACTTTACTGTTAGCTTTGGCAGTCATGACTGACTAGCCTCGTTTTGGCGTTTTTGGCGCATTTCAAATTATAATGGCTTTGATCACGCGGCAGCCATGTTTATTCCCAAAAGAATAAAAACTTTTGTTCTTTCCCCGCGTGGAACTCGTTCTGAAGTGTTTGAATGCGAGGCCATGCGGGGGAAATGTGTTGTTTCAACCAACATGGCCGCCGTTCGATTAAAACCCATAAGTGTACTTCGCTTGTATTCACCATCTTGATCCCAAACTTTTAAACTTTTTCTCTCAAATATCTCCTTTCGATTAGAAATAGTAACTTAAAAAATATGCAAATAAGGGCAGCCATATTTCGATTTGGTTAATCCTCTCCTCCTAAAGAATCATCTTCCCTCTCCCCCTCCCCTTTCCTCTCAAATAAACACCACTAAATTGAAAGTGATAAAAAAATAAATCAATATTTTCAATCTCTCTTACCTCCAATGTTTAAGCTACTGATTTTGGGTAAATTTCGAGCTTGTAATACCGTAACAGACAAGCGACTCGAAAGTGGCTGGTGACAGACTGAAATATGGAGTTCACCCAATACCTGTGTGTTATAAATAACATGACGATACATGATAAGTAGAAAATATGAATTTTACATCTTTTACAATACATGATAAGTAGAAGATATATAGAGTATATTACATGGGCGCGCGGGGATAAGAATTTTATCTTCGAGTGTTGAAAAGATCTCTCATGAGTGATAGATTTTCAACACAAGAAGATAAAATTCGTATCTCCAAGTGCCCATGTATTATTCTGTTTAATATATAAACATGTGAAGATATCATTTTTTTGAGGAGGAGAAATATAGGTATTTCATTAATAATTATATATTAAGAATCTTTTAACTTTTCAATACCAAAAAAGGTCTAACTCGAAGCTAGAAGATTAATTTTGTTTATATGATATTTCGTTTTTAACCAGGTAACTGACAGATAGACGGATGAGTGGATGGATGGATTAATTAAACGATTACAAAAACCAAAACCAACACTTACATTCTGAAAGTGGTATGGCTTAATATCCCGCCATGTTTGCGTTTCTTCACACGAAAGGTCGAGGCTCGAGAGAGGGACCATCACTTCCCCAATAACTACGTTTCTAGAAATAACTTCATTGTGAATGACAAGTATTTGTAAAGTAAGCTGCTGGACCTCCATCAAAGTTAACCCACTTATTATAAACAGCTCGTTAAATGTTGGATTCAAGTTGTTCTGAATGACGTTAGTTCGGTGATTGTGTCGTCTTGAAGGCAGCGCATATACTCGGACGTAAGGGGACGATGTGTTGCGACGCAGGTCTTTAGATGGGAGGTCACGTGCTTGAATAATCTAAAATACGTTGAAAAATTTGAACACACAGGTTATCATTATGATGTCTAGCCATAGACTATATCACTAGTCTACCGCAGCAGTGCATTCTGGGACGGTTGTCTCAGTTAAATAACATCGAACAAAAGGCGTCATGGTTGGTGGTTCTTTTGTCCAGTGCTATTTAACTGAGATATCAGTCCCAGAATGCACTAGTGATGCAGAATCGTAATACAGTCTAAAGACCAATTCGAAAAGTCTCATAACGGTATGCATATACAACTCAAGCCTCATAATGATCAGATAAAACAATGACGACTTATTGTTTCATCGCATCATTATATGGGCTTGACTTGTATATACATACTATTATGAGACTTTTGGAATTGGTCTATGGTCGTGCAGCATTTCAAATGTCTGGGGCTGAGACGATGGGGTTAAAAAAGTCGTTTGTTGTCTACTGCATAACATTTGCAGCATTAGAAAATGAACAGTTGCTTTGCTTATATAATACTTTTGCTTGATAAAAATATGGCTTAGAAAATGGCTTCAGAAAATGGAATGGATTTTTTTACATCGATCACACAGGGAAAGCATGGTTGCTCAGTCTGCAAGGCGCTCATGACTAAAACTTTCACAATGCCAGATCGAATAGGAATTTTTAAAATGCTGATTTTGAGGAGCGAGGCCGTAAAAAATCCGAGTGACCAGGAAGTTGAGGTACACATCTTCTTAAATTCACCGCATTTTTGTCCTTCTACCTCATTGCGACACAGCAATGCGCATTTCAAATCGAATCATGAAATGGAAAATTAGAGAATACAGTACCACTGCCAATAAGCAGTTCAATCACAAATTAGAAAGACGTTTATCTAGCTAAGAGATCATTCTATATATAGCACCAGAAACATTCTTTGAACCGCTTCGTTTAAACGAAGGATGTAAGAAATATCTCGCAACTACAAAATACGATACTACATATATCTCGTTTGTAAAAAGTGGAAAAAGGCGGGGGGCGTTTTATTTATGGAAGTTTTGAAAGGGTGAATGGGACGTCAACTGACAGATGCTTCAAAAGCACACATTCAAGAATACGATTACTAACCTTTATAAATAAGTCACAAGTGGTTTGTTTGTATTGCAAGGAGATGTTGATTTTCCCTAGATAGGATTTTCCAGGCTGACCTCCTTTACCCTTTGAGCCTCGTCGTGAGCGAATCACTTGAGATGAAATATTAATAGGGATTTTAGCGCAATGTTCGCCTTTACTGCTTTCATATTGTGACTGTGAACTACTGCGTGATCGGCCAGCAAGGCTACGGTCTGTACTGTTACGCCTCTCACTGGTAGCTTGATTTGAAGAAATACTTTCTAAACTTTTTGAAGACATGTCCCTGAGTTTTTTAGATGATCCTACTTGAGAATCCGAATGACTTTGTATTACTTGATCTACGTCGGTAGAGTATGAGGTGCTCTCTAATCGAGCGTTTAAGTCGTCTTTAGACAACGATTCAGCGCGTGTAATGGTGATGAGAGGTTTCACTGGTATTGGGCGGACGAATTCAAAGGATTTGCTATCACTAGCTGAATTTCTAGGCGACTTTGGGCTGATTCCTTTTTTCGGTGTATGTTCATAGGTGCTCTCGGAGCTCTCTCCGCTAGAAGTGCTAGGCTGCAGCAAGGATGATCTACGAGCTGTTGGTACTTGAAGACTACCTAGAACTCCATGCCAGTCTCTATCAGCTGCCTCATTAATATCATCTGGTGCTGTCCTATAAGGCTCGGAACCCTCGCTAAAGAATGTCTTATCGTCTACTGGTGAGGTTTGTGTGGATGTGGTCTCGCTACTGTTTTTAGAAGAATTTTGAACAAATCTCTGTACGAATCGAGGTACGTATGCTGGAATGAAAAGATCGTGAGAAGAACGCGATCGCACGTCTCGTCTCCAAAGTCGGGGCTCCTCTAGATGTTCGCCTTTTTGTTTTCGCTTGCAGCAGCAATAAGTCACGTAGATGAAAAAAAGAAGAACAACTGGTATTCCTGTCGCCAATCCAGCTACTAAAGCAACTAAAAACGAAAAGTAGAGAAATATATTTCACATGCACTACCTTTTATAACTACTAAGTGGTTGGTAGATATCTGTACAGCTGAGTCTGCTGTTTGAGTTGATGCTCCATACTCATGAGCTTATGCAAAGATACATCATCTCCATGTGTTGTTTGCTTTTGCTCCAAAAATATTTGTTTTGAAGTAGTTAATTCTACTTACCAGAATGGTTCATTGCGTACATGCTACAAGGAAGGTACCGCCGTATGGAGCTCGGCAACACGTCTATCCAAGAAGCACGCCTGGAAAACAAACACGAGATTGGTTAGCTCGTTAGGATAAAACATGTTATAAGGAAGTTTGTACAAATACTTACGTTATAGACACTTTAATTAGACTCGCGGTTTAGCATCAGGCGTACAGTAGAACAAACAAACAAATGAAGGAGGGAAGGAGGTAAATAAATGAATACATGCTATAACATATTTTCAGATGCAAGATTGCTATTTAAAACTCCCTGTAGTAGCTTGCCCAGGTTGTAATATACAACAATGAAGAGAGGGTTCCATTATCGCCATCTTGTGGGCCAGAAAACAGTAAACTGTTCTCATCGGTCTCACTGTACTCGTGTATGAGAATGGGAGCAGACCTGGCTCCGCAATTACACGAACCGTTCACGCGCTGACGATGAACGGTTGATAATCTTCCGAAATACCCCATACTCAAGATACTCAGCAACCCAAATTCGAACCCCCAAACTTTAAACCCCAAACTCAAACCAGATTGTCTGGTATATTCAGTCAGAATGTGACACCCCGTACTCCAAGACCGCAAAGATCGACATCGAACATCTGAAACCGAGCGAGGTCCTTAGGAAAAGATCACAGGTGACTCGGAAAACCGAACTATAAAACGAATAAGATGCTGTCATCCCCTGGGCCGCTTGAAGAGAAGCGCAAAATCTAACACGCAAGGTTCTTCATAACAGAGCGACAGTGTATTGCCGTAAAGGAAAACCGGCTAAGAAAGAAAATAGTAATTTAACGGTAAACAAAAGGGAAGTGGCTCAGGGGATGACTGCTCTGAGCGTCAAAACTGTCATCCTAGAGCGGGAGGGGACGAACTTACAAATGAAAATTCTCTAAGAGCTTGAACTCCAGTACATAGCCGAACAATCTGTTAATCTGGATAAAATTCCACAAGGCAGGACGGCACTGTCAATGACTTGCGTCACATTTGTAAATGTGGGAAGCACGACAAAACGGATGCCTGTTAAAATTCATAAGGCATGCAGGAACAAACTGTTAACCTGTATCATTTCACAAGGCAGGACCAAGCACCGTTAACCTGCTTCATTTCACATGGCAGGACCAAACTGTTAACCTGCTTCATTTCACAAGGCAGGACCAAACTATTAAGCTGCATCACCTTCGCAAATGCACGTGGGCTAGTTGAAACAAAAACCGGTCAAATATTGGGGAGGCGATCTGTTAACTGGCTCAGTTAATCTTTCTTAAAGTCATCTGGCGAGACAAAACTGTTAACTCGCAAAAATACGCCAAAATTCCGTTTTGAACATTCCGCTATGAACGAACGCCGATGTACTACGTAGTAACACATACTTCATTGCACGAGTAGCTCCGTTGCAAGTAACAAACATACATGCATAAACAGGGTAAAATCCTACCCTAAACAAGTGTAAACTGCGCTAACGTAGCTAACTATACGCTACACAATCAAAGAAAGACATCCTGATGATCAACTATACAGCATTAATAAGTTGTTTACTGAATGCTTAGAACGACACTGTCCTCTCAGAAGAACTCGTGTTACTCGTCCCCCTGCTCCATGGTTGAAAACGCCTAATATTGACAACTTCAAACTTCAAAGGGATAAGCTCCGAGAGAAAGCACGTTCAACGAACTCAGTGGACTCGTGGTGTTCCTATAGATCCGTCAGGAACAAATTAAAGTCTGAAATACGTTACGCATGTAAAAAAAAAAAAAAAAAAAAAAAAAAGAAAAGAAAAGAAAAGAAAAAAAGAAAACTCATTCAAAATTAAGAAATTTGGTCGAGTTAGAAACACTACCCCTGGTCAGGGCAGCAATGGCGCTCTAATTTTCTCCCTTCGGGGTAATGCTAACAAGTTGTGCAAGTTTACTTCACGCTAATTAGTTAGTTCCCTTTGAAAGATTTACTCAGTACACATAAAGCTATTTTCTCCCAGAATCGGCCGAAATACGCCACAGTTGAAGTTTATAAACCAACACGGGCATTACGTTCAAATAATACCGTAAATTTGGTAACCTAATCTATTGTTTTTTAAGCTATTGTTTTTTCCACTATATATATTAGTCCATTTTTATTATTTTAACGTACTCCAAACATTGTAAATTAGCTGTACTGAAGAAGGCCGATAAGGCCGAAACGTTTACTTATTTTAGAAAATTCATGAATAATTAATGAGGCCAAAACAATGGAAAATCATAAGCGTGAAGGAGTCTTTTTAAAGAACATCAAAATTCGGATAAAGAATCGTCCTCATTTGCATTCCACTTTAACTTGGATTTTCTCGGCCAAAATTACTCAATTCATTTTAAAAATCAGTACAACATGAAAATATAGTCCTAGACATTTTCCTAAGTGATATAAAGTATTCGCGATCGACCTTTATGGGCATAAAATGCCCATAAAGGTCTCCCGCCCATACTTTATATATTATAAAGATTTTTTGACCAGCAAGTATTTCGCAGTATGTCAACTCATTAATGCTACAGTTTATATATTTATATATATAACCACCTCTTAATTTGGAATTGAAATCCAGCTTGAAAGCGAGAATCATTTCGTAGAGGTTTTGCACGGCAGCCATGTTGCATGGCAGAAACAATAAAATCGTTTTACATGAGAAAGAATTCAATCAGTTAGGGGAAAGAGATTCTATTGTTCTGCCATACAACATGGCTGCCGTGGTCGTGCAAATCCTCTATTGCGTTTCTTTCCCCCGGCTAAATCATAAAGTTAATCGCGAAAGATCAATAAAAGTACATTTTTTCTTATGTTCTGTAGCGATGTATTCCATGTAGGTCTATTCTGGTTTCCTAGTGACGAACGCTTGGCTCGATCGCTTTCTTTGCGGCATTGAATTGACTATATGTAACTGAGTCAGTGCATATATATGTCATCCATCCAATTGTAAATCGATCAATTGTTGAGAAAATATATACATCTGATACAGCTGTTGCCCTAGAAAACTGATCCCTCTTGCTTTCAAAATCACTACAAACAAATGCATTTTTCATAAGGAAGGCATTATTCAAGCAAAGTCTGATGTCGATATCTTTCCGCCGACTTTTAACAAACATAGATATAACCATGTGATCGTGGCATTTCAGTTCCCGTAGTGACGGGTGTTTTTACCATTGTACTGTTGTCATTACAGTACGGTTTGGCCTTTTTCTAGCATCATCAAACAATCTAATCTTTATCCATAATGTGCGGATGGCTTTATAGTTCTTAAAATCCCAACTTTTCTTGGCCGTATTTCTACAAACTTGCAATAAAACTAAACACAAGTGTAGCGTTTTTGCCAGGTATCGTCCGTTTAACAGATTTAATATAACACCTGTTCGTGTAAAAGACAATATATTTTCATTTTGAATCTACGGTTGGGGTTCACTAGACGTATATGTAAAACAACGAAAAAACTGAACACGCGCGCTGAGAGACAAAATCTTTGCGGTCTTTGTGCGAGGGCTGGACTGACGAACGATTTTAGACATCTAGATCAACAGCTAATTTAGGGGGGGAAATTAATTTTTCTTGACAGTAATGATTGAGTGAAAAAAATAACCTCCCACTCATGGCAACAACCGGGAAGCGCCAGTACAGCTGACAAGAAAGTCCTTCGACTCTGGATCGGCTGTGAAACCAGACAAGAACCCCATGCAAAATAACTGTTAGTTTTCAATTCCTTCTACTATAATTTTCAACTGCATGAACTGTAAGAATTCGAAAGCAATGTTTTTGAGGGGGTGAGAACAGTTTTGTTGAGATACAGCACATTTGATAAATAATATATAGACTCTCGAGAACTGCCACAGTCTCATAAAGCTACATCATTAAGTACGCTTTCATACGGATCGATGGACGCTTGGGCTTCGTCAAGATAAATTTTTTCTTATTCGACGCAGATTTTAATGATATGCCACCCGACGAAAACAGGTCATTCTGTTGAACTATGTAGGAATGACCACGCAATAAAGATGCCTTCGCTCTTTCTGTTTATCAAAGTACAATTTCTTTCTATTTAGTCTCGCTTTGAACACTGCATAGCAATACAAGAAATAGCCAGAGCTCTGGAAAGGAGAGAGTGTGTAGTGGTTTTAACAACCACATCCAGCTTTAAATTATTTTCAGTGACATCTTTAGATGTTTTCTCACTACTGAAAGACTAAGAAAATAAATCTGACAAACAGAAAAACACGAAATACATTAAAAGAATAGAAACAAATACTCCTTTGTATTTTATAGTAAAATGATTGATTTCTAGCATGTCGCCTACCGGCAGTTTGATTAAGGATTCATAGCCACAATTTACGTGAATTATTTTTCTAAGAAAAGTAGCTAGATCCTTAGTGTATTTTGACAGATAGTATATTAGGTTTAAAAAACGCTAGGGCTAAAGTATATATATTGAATATTGCATATATCAAATATAGTAGATGGCATTTAACCATCGACCATCGGCCATTCATACTAGCCATTCATTTTCTTTATAAAACTGACATAGTTTGAGAAAATCTAAGTCTGATCATACTGGCCATAGAAAAAAGAATACATCACTTTTGCTTTCAGTGAAATAGCTTACCTTTCGGAAAAAATGTGACCAAAATATATCTACTAAAAACGCCATTTTTCTGGATCGTCGACTTTCACCCGTTTTCCTTCGCTTTCAAAGACCATCGCGCTTCACGACATAATAAACTCGCGAAAGCATACAGAATTCATTCTCAATTCATTATGGTCTTGCTTCTTTTGACAGTTTTAGCGAGCCGCAGACTTTACCAGTGATTTTTAGGACTTGATGGAAGAGATTTGATAGAAACAAGACCAAAAAAAAAGGACGGTAAACGAAGAAAATAGGCAAGAGTATCGAGGAAAGGTAGGATCCTTTCAGATCGTTCAACAAACAGCCGCATCCGTTCTTGCCTTCCGGAATAAATCTACTTATCGAATGCATAATGACGACTGCGAGCCAATGAAAATCAAGAGTGTAATAGCAAATCCAAAAATTATTCACATCTTAAAGTTGGGTTTTCAACAGCGTGAAACGACTGACAAAATAGGTGAGAGTAAAATCATGGGGTAGGTCTTATTTAAGCTAGTAAATTAACACATAAAATTTTATTCGTTTACGTCTTACTATCTTGATTCAAATACATTTTTCTAGAGGCCCAAAAAACGCGAAAATGTTTGACGAAGCATTGTATGTAAGGAAGAATCTAAAGTTTATTTAAGATAATCATAAATAAATATCCAGTTTGAACAATAAAATCTAGAGATGCACTGAGCCCTTACCGCGAAATTTCTATAATATAAATCAGTTATAAACAAAAACTAATCCGCTGCTGTATTTGGACGGTTTGACTACTAAATGGTAATTTCTCGTTTCAGTGGTAAATTTGCGTCACACTTTCTTATACACCTACGTGTTTTTAAAATCCATAAAAGGCTCTGTAGTTGACATTTTTTTTTTTTTTCAATCGAACACATGCTTGGTGTTCATGGGTGACAGAAGTTGGGTGCAGGTGAGCCATAGAGCCCGCGAAACGAGCTCAGCGGACGCTACATACAAAACTCGGACTGGGAAACTGGGTCACAACCACCAAATCTCTCATGTAAAATTGAATTTGTTGATCAAAGATTTGCCAAAAAAAGGAATATTTGTTTTTCTCTTTGGGTTGAATTATTGGTCAGATACTGAAAGATCTTCTGTGTTTTGTGCCGTAATGTGATGGGCAAAAGAACGAAGAAGCAGAGCTGTCCAAACCCGCTGTTTTTAAAATGCCTTCAGGAGTGGAGAGACGAAGCACGTGAAAAGGGACGATCAAATCTACATGCTTACAACAAGGTGATCGAGTGATAGCTATATCAGTCAATTTATCGAAATCATGGGATTTGTTTCAAGCCTCTGGATTTCATGCTTTTCAGGCACTATCGTCTATTCAAAAGTATCCCATGCCATTACGAAATGGACAAGAGGCGATGATTCTTGAGGGCGTAGGTAGGTAACCTAACGCACTAGTCCTTGACTGCGAACAGTCCTACTTTTCCATCCAGAGTCAGTAAAGGCGAGTTTTTAGAATACCGAGTTTTAGGACTCCTGTGGACACGCGGAAATTGGAACCGAGGTGGGGAGAAGGGAGAGGAAAATAATTACCTGTTGCCCTGCACACAACGGAAAATTCACTAGGCTGAAAATAATCGATCCTTCAACAGCCTGTTAATCATGATGAAACATTCCAATGCATGTTTGATTTACAGCTGTGAAGCTTAGCTATGAGTGTGGGATTGATCGCCTTTGTGAGTTTCTCTAACCATACGGGGAAAAGGTTTTTAGCCTCTTCAACAATTTTTGCATTTGAAAGTGACTTTGCAGCTGTCATTTTTATTACACAAAGAATGTGACATGCATTTGAATCTTTCTGGTGAATCAAGTTTTCCTTGTGAGGCCAAGCAAACATCTACAAATGACTTGAGTTTGCATCTTTTCTTATTTTATTTTAAATACCACACTTTGAACGGACATGATAAGAAAGCCTATCTCTATCCTGGACACTAGAAATGTCAGATCTTCTTGGGATAGAGAAGACATTCTCAGTCAACATATTATTTGAACTTCTTGAAAAATTGCCGGGATATAAGTTTTTAAACAAATGCACACAAGCTCTACAGACATCACTGACTGTAGATGCCTTAGGCTTTTGTCCTTTCCTGTTTGTAGCTTTTTTTGGCATGTTTGTTTTTCATTTGTGTACTCTGTTGGACAAGGCGGGAGAAAAACATGATCGATCACAATACATTTTAGTGGTTGAATCTTATTGGATAGATCTAATTGGATTTAATTGCATGTTGATTATCTTGATGACCCAATGACACAGTTTTGACAGGTCTGAAAAAGGGGCGGTTAAGGTAGTTCCGGACCCTTGCTACTGCGCATCTCGCTTGCGCAGATATTTTAAAAAATAATTTGAAAACTGGCATAGCTTAAGAAGTCCATTTCTGCGAAAATATGTCATTTTTCAGTTTTTAAGCTTCAAACTAAACACATAATGATAAAGAGGGGTCTTTAAGGCGACTAGATCCCAGTCCCACTCGGCCAAAACACTAAAAATCTTGTTTTTTTCTGGGTTTTTCCGTTTGTAGCTCCTAAGTTAGTTCGGTGACCCCCTTTTTCTTCTTTTTTTTTCCGAGACCTCATCTAATATTCTTACTTTATAGAAAGTAAAAATACTATGTCTATTGACGGGATCACCATCGATTTTCCACATTTTTACAATCCTGTACTCATTTTGAGGCTCTTGGCGTGGAATTTTGCTTCTAGAATTCACTTTTAAACATATTTATAATGTATTGGAGGAGTTTTCTTACATAAAATGTTAGATTAACCTTCCAGCTACCATTGAGAACAGTCTATTCCTTTTGGTAGCTGAAAGCATCCACAATCTCTGGACTTTTTCGAATACGACCTTTTTGAGCAAAATCACCACCAATCGTTGAAAATACCTACTTTTATGACATCTTATAGCTCAATAAGTATGGTGACCCCCTCTTTTTTCCTCGGTTTTTGACTTGCCTAACCATTACCTTCAAATGTGGAAATTTTAAAGAAAATTCATTAACGAAATCCAAGGGTACGGAACTACCTTAATTCATTCCTCACAGTGTTGTCTGCAGTCCCTACTTTTCCCCTCCCTTCTCCCTGCCTACTTGGCTCCAATTTCTGCGCATCCAGAGGAATCCTAAAACTCAGTATTTTAAAAGCTTGTCTTCACTGAGTCTGGAGGGTAAAGTAGGACTATTCACAGTCTATACTAGTCAAAGTAAACCCCCCAACCCGGCACAGGTAGGGGATTAGTTGGGCATTTGCCAAATGGGTTCTACAAATGTTGTTTCCAACTACTCTCTAACCAGAGTATCCTTACAGTGCATTTCACATAACTTTTGGTGAGTGAGTTCCAAAGTTGGTTCTGAAATTCCAAAGTTCAAGTTTTACTTTGGAAGTTCACAACGAACTTTGTTGGCAAACTTTGAATTTACTTGCCTCAGAAGTTTGGTAATTTGCTAAATTCAACTTCAAGATTTACACTGATGAAGCTGCTGCACCAAAGAAGGGCTGTGCTTTGCCTAAGGATGGCTTCAAGTAAAAAAACAAGTAGAATTTGCAAATAAGACTGAATATGTAACAAAAAACTGAACTTCTGTGGCAAGTAAGTTTGATGTTCCCCAACAAAGTTTGTTGTGAACTTCCAAAGTACAAATTGAATGTCAGAATTTCAGAACAAACTTCAGAACTCACTCGTCAAAAGCTATGCAAAATGCACTGTAAACTGCTATGGGGAAAAGAAGAAAAGGATGGGTTTAGGAGAATCTGCTTGCAGGGTATGTTTGCCATTTTGAAAAAAAAAGGAGTATTCATTACCAGGCTTCCTCAGCCAACTGCAGCCATTTCCCGACCTACTGCCCCACCATCACCCCACCTTAGGTCAAATCTTTACTTTATCCCCATCCCCTGGAGCATCATTGCTTGACAAATGTGATCCTATAAGCTCTGCATTCCATCCATCCTGTCCTGGGTTGGGAGTTTACTTTGACGAGTGCATAACACCATCAAGTATAACCATATATAGTTGCAAGCTTATTTGTGATTGGTTCAAAAAAATCAATGCTACACATGAAGTAAACACAACAACAAGGTTGAAAGAGTAATTCATGTATCCATTGAATCATTTTGAAAATGTTTGTTCAGATTCCCTAACAAACTTTCTGGATCACATTCCCCAAAATGGGCCACCAATAGTGATTAATTGCCCCACACATGCCCTACCCTCTCAGGCTTGATATTCAATACATGCATAAACAATGGATGATTATTGTTATTAATGATCCACTATCTTCGATTGATTAGCATTACTATTTAATAGTAAAAATCTACTAGTTTTGTAATGCAAATCTCGCATTCTGATTGGCTGTTGTACTCACCTAGTTCTAATTCTGATAGATGGTGAGTAAAGAAAAGCCAGGATTACATTTTGTAAATTGCCAATAAAATTGTCAATAAAAATCACAAAAACTGCTCATAATTTTTGCAATAGAATACCAGTTGATTTTTAATAAATCAAGAAGTACACTACTTGTTCTTGTTTTCTATTGGCTCTGATAGTTGACTCAGGCTTTGCACTCATCTGCTATCTGCTGATAAAAAAGTTGAACTCGTAGTCCAATTGTTAATTATTTCTTTCTTTTAATAGACTATTAATCATTAATATAAACAAGCCTAGTGGACTGTCAAAAATCCTTCATTCTGATTGGCTATGCTACTACAGGTGTATTAGTGATAGTCCACTATCCAATAGCAAAAAATAGATCAAAACAATGGCATTTTCCTTGTGTTTTGCCATTTTTTTTTTCACAAATTTTCAAGTTTTTTTAAAAATTATTTTCTATCAATGTCTTACTAGTTCTAGCCTCCCCAATCCTAACCCTATAACCTAACCCCAAGGTAATTTATGTTATATTTTATAAAATACAAAGTGCACTATATTTGCACTGGTGCATTTTAATTTGCAGCACACATTTACCATCACTAAAAGTTTTATAGTTTGATTGAGTGAAGCCAAAAATGTCATATGTTATCTTTAACCTTTCTAGTTGTTGTTTATATTTGTGAGACAAGTGAAATGTATATAAAAAAGTATATCACAATTAATTACATAAAACTTGTTAGACACTCATCTTTTCTGTAAGGAGTTTGGTCAATTTTGGAGAGGGAGAAAAACTGGAGAACTCAGAGGAAAACCTTTTGAGGGCAAAGGGGCCGGCCGGGATTGAGAGCCAAGTGAACAAACAACTAATTTATATTTGCCTAATTGCAAGACCATTGTCATATTAAATAGTAAATTAGTACATTTACCAGTTAGGAATAGATTAAAATCACTGCAATCCAGCAAGCTCCTTCAACTTGCACAGCAACAGCAACATGCAAAAACACACAAACAATGGATTTGAGCTGCCTTGTACATGTATTTCTCAGTAGCATCTGATGTGGTGATAATTCTTAGGCTACTCTCACCAGAGTCTGGATTAAGTCTGTGATAATTAATTTTTATATTTATTTGACAACGTTTTTAAAATTAGGTGTACATGCTCGTGTGATGGTGGGTCTAAATCAGAGCATCTGACAGAGTGCAGAAAAAAATTGGGAACTAAGTGCGGAAATTTTTGGAAATAGTGCAGAATAGTGCGGAAATTCTAATTAGCATATTTAGATAGTTTAATTTATTTGAAAAACTGATTTTATTGTAATTCCTATGCTTTGTACACTTTGTCTCAACATCCAATGACTAGGTTATGCAATATTAAACTAACAACTATATGGAAAAGTTCTCATATAACTGGTGTTTACTGTGAAATTAGGCTATTTTAAAGGTTCTTAAATTAGTTCTTATTTTCTTAAGAAAAAAAGTTGCTTGTTGTGGTAGAATATTGGTTTGGTCTACTGTTTATAATGAAATATGCATCAAATCATGTCTAAAAAATACAAACCCATCCTAGGAGGTTATATTATTAATTTTTATGCCCTTTATACCTATTTCAATTAAAAATATCAAGAGAACAAAACTGGTACATAATGCCTTATTAACAACTGAATTTTATAAAATAAGAACTTGTTTTAAGCTTTAGGCTAAAAAGGGGTCTAAATGGAAAATGTTAACCTAATAGGCTTCTTCATCACTAGGTTAATCACAGGGAGCCCACTTTAGATAAAAGTGAAAACGATTTTCTTCACGGCATTTTCTACTAGAAAACTTGGAGGAGCGGAAAGAGTTTTCAATAAATAAATCCCCCAGTTCAGGGACCATTTTGATCAAGTTTTTTCTGGAGTTTGAGGTAAAAAAGACATTGAAATCGTGTTTGTAAAGTTTTGTTATGTAAAGTTTTGTTTGGTTTTCTGTGGTGATAAAATAACGCTGACGCTGACTGAGAAACCTTACTCGCTCATATCCGCACCCCCACCCCCACGTGGAAATTGGAGAACATTCCAGAACGTGCTCTTACCAGCGAACAGGAGGAGCCGTCTGAGCTGTTGTTTGTCTACATTTGAAGCCTTCATTTTAGCTTGTAGTACCAGTTAACAGCCTTAAATCTTCCTTCGAACAGGTAGCTTATATCGTTCTTTGCTATTTTATCGATTTATCATGAAAATCCCGAAATAAATGATCATTAAGACAACTGTGATCGTCTTGTGTTTGTTTATTTTACCGCAGTGTCAAACCGAAATACTTACTGTAGTTTTCACTTTGAGTTTTATCTTGATTTATACATTTTGATGGCTTTAAATTTCTGCCAGAGAGACACTGTTAATTCTTTCTAAGTTATTGGATTGATTTTTCAAGTACATTTCGTACTCACTGATTTTATTTATAAAACATTTTCGAAGACTTCATTGTGTTGAAAGCCATCACTCTGATCTTTTATAGGTATGCATCAAACAAATATAATATATAAATTAGGTATTACCTAATAGCGGAGCTCCCAGTTTATTTTTATCTACTTGACTCTGCATGGAAAATTCTTACAGATTTTCATTCCCGATTTAAGAGAGATTTCAAAACAAGCTGCTAAAAATGAAAATTGATTGGATGACGAGAGAATTCCACTTTGAATTCGAGT
>WUAP02122694.1:0-15802 GCA_015163945.2 Stichodactyla helianthus | reverse complement strand
CGTTGCCCTTCCTTGCCCCCGTCCCGTCGTGGGCCGGAAGGGCTTGGATTTTTTTTTTTTTTGGGTTTTCTTTTTCCAAACTTTTCAAATTTACCGCGGGCATACCCCATTCCTTTTCCCCGGGGGCCCCCCCCCCCCCCCCCCCTTGACTCAGATTTTTTTCTAAGAAACCTGTATATGATATATCGCACAACACCTCCTACACAATGGTAAAAACGTATTCGCACAATGATAAAGTTGAAAAGGCTCGCTACACGTTCACATTAGCAAATTTTGAGAAAATTATTTAAATACCCAAACCAAAACGATGCAAATGACGATGGTATTCTGTTCTAGATTGTAGTTGTAAGCGTTCTTTTATGGTCAAGGTCTGTCACACTGTCAAATACTTCGGTAAAAACGTTTGAAATATCCGAGAATGCTAAAACGGAAATTGGCGTGGTTCATTTATTTCCGGTCATCGTCTGGCATATCGCTAAGTACCCTGGGATACTAGTGGGACGTCGTGTGGTCTTCAGACGGCCAGTGTGTTTCTTGAGGTGAGTATTGATGGTATTGTTCAAAGCGTGCTTAAATTTATCTAGTTGTTCTTGTGCTCTCAACTGTATCCGACTCCAGCACCACCGTCATATCACCGTAGTATTCAATGTTTATCACTGTGGTGAAGACGCGGAGAGAAAACGTTGGCAAAAACCCCAGTTGGCAAGATCAACTGCATCTCCATGATACCATTTGACTTGAAAGTTATTTGAAGAATCACGTTAAAAAACTCCAAAAATATGAGCAAGCTCAAAGGTCGACAGCTACAAGCAATAAAAGACTTCACCGCTGCTGACGTTTGCTTTAGCGATGGAGCTAATCCTCTGTCTTTTCAAATAGGAGATATCTTCACATTTCTGGGTTACCGCGACAAACACTGGGCCAATGTTGAGCGAATAATCCGCAATAATAACTCAATACTTCTGATTGAGACTTATCCTCCTACAGAACGTGGAATCATCCCAACAGATTATGTTATAGAGATGGATACAGGAACTAGAACTGAGGACGATTCTGTCAAGACAGAACATAACGGATCAGATCAAGAAAGTTTGTCAGGGAGTCAGGACAATGAAGCACTCAAGGTAAAGCGCGTCTACAAGCTATTTTTCCGGGTGTTTAATAAAAAATTTCTCAATTTTGGGGCAGGAAATAAATTAATAAAGTAATTATATATCTAGAAAAATGCCACATATGTGTTAAAACAGAACAGTATTTGTTAGAAATCGCGACCTCTCACCAGAGGGAACAGAGATCTAAAGTTACTGATTGTTTCTAAGAAAACTTCTTAGAGTTGTTTAATTAATGACAATGCATTTAAGGTGTCTGGTATTTATCAAGAACGTCCTCTATTTACCACTATTTCCAATGAATTTAAATATACGTTATCTATTTGTTTATTTGTAAATCAATTTAAGAGTTTACAGTTTAATAACTAAACGTGATCTAAGATATTTTTATGGATATGATTTTACTTTACCAGCTGGATGTCTGGTAAACAACAACTGTTTAAAGGCTAATGAATAATACATTTTTCATCGCAAAAGTTGTATTTTTGAGTAATATTTTGTATAAATTGACCAGCTCTTGGAGAATTTCCTTGAGAAAATTTGAGGCTCAATTCTACAATTGTTTGGCATTTGTATTTTGTTCTAGCTAATTCCAAGAGCATATCTGTTTGTTCCTTGTGAAGAATAAATGTATTATGCACCAGTCAATTGTAACCGCCACCCCCCCCAACCTCGGGGAAGAGTGGGGCATTGGATATTTATGGTTTATTGATCAGTTGTTCTTCACCCCCCCTTCCCCCCCGAGTTCCTATTGACATCTCATTATTTTATGCAATATTTAATTCTAGGAAATATTTGCAAAAGAGGACCTTGAAAGACAGCTAGAAGCCACAAAGAAAAGGTTAGGAGAAGCACAGAAGGAAATTCACGTGCTGAATGACAGGTAAGAGTCTACAGGTGCAGATTCAAAATTATGTTGATAATCAAAGACTTTACATGTATGTATAGTAGTGAGTAGCTTGGAGCATCTCTCAAACACAGAATGTTAGTCATGGTATATCAAGCAACAACTTTTTCACTGCAACTCTATAATGTCAGAAAATGCTGCATCAACCCTTTGGAACTGCTTTTTATAGTCACAATCTTTCAAATAACAGTATTAAGATTATTTAATTGCACATCCAAGAATACCATAAATACTGTAAATAACAATAATGTATGTGCATCTCCACTCTTATAAAGGTAGCATAGACTTAACTTCTTGTCTTATCAAATAAATACCTAAATGAAAATATATTGTTCCATGTTTTATAATCCACACAGAAATTGTGGAAATTGTATGAATCGACCCTCCAGTTTACCTCCAGTCAAATGCTCAAATGTCAAATGTTTTGGTTATGGTAAAAATATGCATCTTTGAATGAAGTTTGTTCTATTTCAGAAACCCTCTGGTTGTAAATTTGTAGCAGACCGTACCTCATTCATTAAGTTCTCTCTTTTTCTGTGGATTAGTTAGTCCCTGTTCCTAACAATTCACTTCTTGATTTTAAAGGTCAAAGAAAGAGTTTGGCAAAAATGTACAGCTCTTGCATCAGCTGTTGCAGCAGTAAGACCAATTTTGTTTGGGGATTTTTTGATGCATACGTATTCGCTAAACTCAAAAACTAACCTCCAGCTCAAACATAACATTGCTGTTCAAGTTTTTTTCTTATTAACTTTGTTTTAAATATAAATTTATGATTTTTGTATCATTGCTATTTATTAACCATAATTGACCAGCATACATTAATTCAATTTAACCATATAATAAAAAAAAGTAGATTATGTTAATAGGATGATACTATGTAGTCAAGGAGTCACTTTGAAATATTGCAATAATATTATTTATCTTGCACCACAGAACATATAGGCAATCAGAATGCTGGAAAACCTGTCTATTCATTGTTATTCATATCTTCTTTTCCATCATGTATTTGCATTTCTGTGATGTGGAACAAAATAGTTATATACAATGCTTTCTCATGATGCACTCATGGAATATATCCCACTTGACACATGTAAGAGATTTCTTTGTATACACACTTGCCTTTATGCATTCTAATGTGGAATCTGTAAAAGTGTCATTGGGCCACCAGAAAGTTGTAACATTGCAATGTCTGCCCAAGAGGTGAGACACAAAGCTTGGGTAATATTATATGGATGTATTCCACCTAGGTATTAGTCCATCATTCAATTTTTCTGTCATTTTGTCCTAATGGCTTTCTCTTACTTATATTCTATGTAAAGAAATGCTCAAAAGATTTAAGAGACAAAAATGAGTGTTTTCCAATAAAAGGTGACTCCTTGACAATACATTAAAAATGTTTTTGGATATTAACATTTGTTTAATATAATATCTTAATTTTTATTGGTTCTGCAGTTATTTTGTTTAATTTTTTGCTGTTTATACTAAACTGTTTAATCATTCACATTAATTCTATTTTTGATTTCATGCTTGAATTTAAATTATTATTTTTATTGTGAGCAACCATATCCTTTAAAGAATGGGAACACTAATCACAGAGAGAGATGAGAACTAATGTATTTTTATTTAAGAAACTAATTGGAACAAACTTTTAAATTAAAAATTTTTGAGAAATGAAACCATGATTATGATCAATAAACTGTTTTCTTTCTGTTCTTTACTTTTTCCCCTCTCTCTCTTAAAGGTGCTTTCCATTCTTTCTTTTTGGCTACTTTGATGTATGTTGTAGTACATTCATCATAGGACTTCCTGGGGTAGGTAGGTCCATCAGTGGGGTGTGGATCCATATATTTTCTGCAAATTAATCCTAGTTAAGGTTTTAGCTTTTCTCCAAGAGAAGTAGTCAGTGACTGTGCACCATAGTTGATAACATGGATTTCCCTTGGCTTGGGATGTTGATGATTATTTTTTACATCATTGCATACTTTTCCTTTTTCCTAACATATAAAAGTCTCATCTTTTTATTACAGATACTATGCAGCAAGCGAAGTTCTTATTGCCACCAAAGAGGAATTAGAGATTGCCCAAAAATCTATCATATCTGTAAATATCTTTTTTTGATTTCTTTATTTTTCTTTCCAAAATATTACATTCTCCATAATGATAGCTGATATTGAATAGTTTATCTTTATATTTTAGCATCAAGAAATGAGCAAAAAATATCAAGATGTCTTTGAGGAAATCAAAACCCAAATTCACAAGTCAGGAAACAAATCTGCTGTAAGTTTAGTTCACATATTATATTGTTATGAATTCATTGTCTTGTACATTTTTCTTTTTTTTCTGGTATTTAGTTATGTTCTTTAATTTTGTAGATAAAGGTGTTGGACAAAATCCTTGCAAAAGAAGCAAAGCAGCCTAATGGTTTTGTTCTACAAGGAAAGGTTAGTTCTAAGATTGGCAGGTGTATTTCCATGCATGTCAAAAATGCCGGGAATCTATTTTTTACTGATTTCCTTTATTTTTTTCATTTTTTCTTCCCATTTAAAGCAAAGAACACCAAGTACAGGAGAGGATGACCTCATGCTTTCATGTACCTTATGTTCAGAAAAGATAAGGTAAGCGTTTCTGATGGTTTGTAAATATTTTGCTTTGCACAGTTTGTCAGATGTTGGAAGGTATTGATAAGCTGTCTGTAATTAAGTGTTTGGTAAAATATATATAAGCTAAGGATTAATTACAAGTGCTCCAAATGAATACAACCTGCATATTGTTTGAAGCACCGACCTTGTACTCAAATATCCCTTATTTTTACAAAATGCATGAAATACAGAAGGAAAGGAAAACTAATTGGATGGATGCATGGTTGGAGTGATGGATGAATGGACTACTTTGTTTCTTTGCAGAGTAAGCGAATTAGCAAGCCATTCAAAAATATGCTCATCACAAGATAAAAGAAGTGCACGACCAAAGTTAACAAAACAGTAAGTAGATGGTTTATTAATAATACTATATAAAAGGTCCACTCATATTTACTTATCATTATTATACTGATTTTATAATAGACTTAACATTAAATAGCATTAATACTTACTATCCATTCTGTATTTCAGGCCAAGCACACCCACACCATCTTCTGATATGCTAAGAGTTAACGTCACATACTCTGAAACAGACCAAAAGAATGCAACCTTTAAAGTTGTTACTAAGGTATATGCAGTAACTTTTAAAGTACTTCTAACTTTGATTTTATTTTTGAGATACAGTCACTCCCAAAATGTTGTCCAAGTGAAAAGAGGTTTATACAGCAATAAAGTCATTAAGTATTAAATTTCCTTGAGTGGAATATTTAATTTGCATGTGATACAAAAGTACATGACGGTATTCTAAACCACCATCAACATTTTCTGCATGTAAGTGCAATGGTGCACATTTGAATTCCTAGTGCCACATGTGCAAAAATTGAATATTTAATGACTTTATTAATCTCTTTTCACTTGGACAACATTTTTGGGAATGACTGTATAGAGGTTTTGCATGACCACATGATGGCAGCCATATGTTGTATTGCAGAACAATACAATCTCTTTCCCTTAAGGGATTGAATTCTTTCTCATGTAAAACGATTTTATTGTTTCTGCCCTGCAACATGGCTGCAGTGCAAAACCTCTATTACACTCTAAACTGTGAAAAACCTTTTATCTAAGAATGTGCTCTTCCATGGTATCATTCCATGAATAAATGTAAAGTGAATGCATTTGGTATATATATAGATAGAGAGAATAAAGAGAAAAATAACATTAAGCCCCTGGCGGGAATCGAACCCCACGTCTTCAGTTTACTAGTCCGATGTGTTAACCACTACACCACAAGGACCAACCACGCTAGAAACGCAGCCAGACAATGTAATGTATGTGGCAACCGTAGGGGATCCCAGGGCGTTATTTTTCTCTATGGGTAAGCTGAACACCATAAATTTGGGTACGCAGTATATATTAGAAATAAATGTAAAGTGAATGCATTCGGTGTATATGTAGATAGAGAGAATAAAGAGAAAAATATCATTAAGCCCCTGGCAGGAATCGAACCCCACGTCTTTGGTTTACTAGTCCGATGTGTATTCCATGAATAAAGTGCATGCAGTGTATAACAATCATGCACCACAATCACTGCATCTACAAAATGATATCACTGCTCTAACAACAACTGTTGCTCTATGATACAGTTTGCATTCAAAGTATTATAGGCCTCTAGGGAGCATAGTATAAGCATAACCATACATAAGCTTTCTGTAATTCAGCAAATCCATAGTTATATCAATTTTTAACCTCAACTAAATGTTGATTGGATAATTCACATGAAAACAGTGGGAAGCCATTTTAAGTTTTTTTTTTCAAGCTAGTACAATCTTTAAGTCCATAGGTGGCAGAGATGGAAGAGTCAGCCCACTACTTTTTCATGGTAGTTTCAAATTCTATTGCATTTTGCTTGTTTACTGTAATGTCTTTTGAAGGCCTAGGTGAGCTACCCCAAACTTCATTTTGGCATAGTTTGAGTACCTGTAAGATATATGGTAGTTTGCCAATCTCAGACATTCATAGGCATGTGCACTTCAGCTAGAAATGTGTCATGTTTCTTATGGAAATTGCAACTTTTTAAGTGCATTTGCCAACAGTTATAATGCCTCCGAAAAGAAATATTGAATCATTTTTTATGATTTCTTTGAAGCAAACATGTAATTCTAAAATTGAGACTTCAGCAAAGAAAGGACAATTTTTAGTCCAGAAGAAGAAAATATTGCAAAACCATCCGTAATTGATGAAGCAAGGCAGGGAAAACATCCAAACAACAAGAAAAGGACAAAATAAAACTAATCAATTTTCATGCCTCCCACTTTTCATTTTGTTTAACCACAACTGAAGTTAGTCATATGATTCCCACTTATTAAAAAACAATCTTATTCTACAACTTATCTGAGCCTATTGATTTTTATTTTATTTTATTTTTAAATCCCTTTTCCTTTTTAGACTACACTTCCAAATTATGAATTCCCACTCTATGAAGTACATAGAAGTGAAGCACACTTTGAATGGCTGCAGGAAGCTTTGCAGGAGTCATTACCAGAAAGAATTGTTCCTCCACTTGTTAAAAATACTTCATTGAATGGTAAGATAACAGTGCAGACTGTAAAACTAAAAGCAACCAAATATTTTGATTAATAGAGTGAGTGCAATTGTACGAAAGCCGAGAAGGGACTTCCGATTTCCGATTTCTGATTTCTGATTTCTGATTTCTGATTTCTGATTTCTGATTTCTGGGGTGCTTTCCAATTACCTGGAAAAACCAGAAATTCCAGTTGGAAAACCAAATGGTATGTATCATTCCGATTGGAAATTTCCAGAAAACCCAGTCCACCGATCGAGATAATCACTCTTTTCAGTTCTTCTGGTAGACGCATGCACTATTAATGTGTTTTCTTGCTCTTTTCGGTTTGAAGACGTGCGTACCATTTATCGGTGTTTTTTTTTTGGAAAAGAATTTCCAACCAGATGGATTGGTTTAAATGGAAAGTGCCCCAGATTTCAGATTTCTGATTTCTGATTTCCAACTTCCGACTTCGGACTTCTAATTTCCGATTTCCAATTTCCGATTTCTGTTGTTAGTCACATAATGGTATTTTAGTGACATGACATAGCAGTTATTCACCGCCATCTTGATTCATGATTTATGACACCGATTTAAATATTAAGTTAAAAACAAGAGAGATTTTACTAGACAATGGATGAAGACGTTAGGGACCAGTCATAAATTAGAAGGGGAGGGGGCTGGTGCATTTTTATTTGGGCATGCATGTTTTTGGCAGGACCTCCCCTTTCTAGAAGCAGAAAAAATGTTGGCCTTCCAAAATAGTTTATATAAAACATCATGGCCCCCCCCCCCCCAATCCCCTGTCCCCCTGTCCACCAGAATGCCCTGATTTGTTCAAAAGACATATTTTCATTCTGTTTTGACAATACTGTAAGTACAAGTCAGGAGAAGTCTTGGATATATGAGAAAAGAAGGACCCAGAAGTTACATCATATATAGTGTTAAAACTCATGTTTATCCTCTACAGTCATCAAATATAGCAAGTGTTCAGTATTATTTAAAGAAGATTGACAAATCTAAGTGGAGATCTAATTCATAAATGCTCCTTGATCCCAACAACTTTGCATAAAAAAATAATGACCCCCCCTTATGACTTGTACCAAATTTTTTTACCCTCCCTTTTGCACTTGCATGAAAAATAAAGGCCCTCCCCATATTTGCACCAGCTCTCCCTCCTCTAATTTACGACCAATCCCTAAGTATAATTTCCAAAGCACACTGAAGTATGAATTTACTTAGAAACAGCTCACCATATTATAGTTGATTGATAGGTATAGTGCATTCACAAATCTGTTGTTGCTAAAACACCTGAAACAGTGATTAACTTTAAGGTAAACATTTATTTCTACAGTTAGTTTGCTTCCTGGAAGAAAACTACTGGAAAACTCCTAAATTCTTTAAGAAAGAATTTATAAATGAACCAAGATGGCAGTGGATGACTATGACATCATATCACTAAAATACCCATGTGACTAAAAATCAGAAATCGGAAATAAAAAATCAGAAGTCCCTTCTCGGCTTTCGTAGCAATTGAGTCCCTCTATTTCTCTTGGTCACTGCCCATATATAAAGGCAAAAGGGATCTTCTGCATGTGTTTTATCTTGACGTCTGAGCATTTGCTTGTTTGCAGATGTATTGTCATTTGTACAGTACTGCAAAAGTGCGCATAGTCCAACATTAAGAACTTTTTAAGAATCAATGTCTTTCCTTTTTCTTTAGGAAAAACAAGAGAATTCCAAAGATTTTTGTCAAGGATCTGTGCACACAAGGTGTGTATTAAATAATCATGATAGATCTTTTCTTTTAAGGTTCCTTATATCATGAATAATTAATGAGACAAACACAATAGAAAATCATAAGCATGGAGGAGCTTGTATATCTCATACAGTATCGTCCTGATAATTTGCATAAACTTTAATGCTGATTTTCTCAGCCCAATACTCCAGTTTCGAGTTCTCGTTGCAAGGGGTTAGCTCCATTTCAGTGTTAAAATATTTACAAATACCAACAGTAAAGTAAAAAATGGACAACTTCTATAATACAAACACTTTGAAATTCCACAAACCTTTACTGAGGCAGGTGAATATTCTAGACAATAATGGGTACCCAATAACGGGACTAACACAGAGCAACAGAGAACTCAAAACTGGAGTATTATCATGTATGTTCAAAATTTTAGTCAAACACGAACTAGCTAACCTAGATGTATCATAAGCAATATACAATATACATGGCAATGCTGTATCTGATCTCTTGCCTGCAGCTTGAGCTGTATATCAGATACAGTATTGCCACTCATATTGTATATAATTATTACATAAATGGTTTCAATTATTACATAAATGGTTTCCCATCCAAAAATAACTGGAAAAATTCATTCTTCATTCCTTCATTTTTTTATATTAACTTCATTGTCCCATGACTTTATTATTCATTAGGTTTTGAAGAAAGATGGATTACTTCATTTATTTTTAACTGGATTTAATGAGGTAGTTATAATTGTTATTACATTGCAAGTATGAATTCTATTGAATTCTAATTCTATTTTTTGCTATTGTTAAGTTCATGTTATTTTTTCCTAACTAGTTGTACCCTTTTAGTGTTTTGTACTCTATAGTTGCTAATAATTACAGCATTCTGAGGTTTTAAAAAATAGATAAATTTACACTAAAAAAAGATTTTTAACCCAGACATTTTGAGGCTGCTGCCTTTTCATCAGTGGAATTACAAGCAACTGACAAATTGTGCACAAATCAGTTTAAAAAACTTTGCCACAAAACAAAATGTGTGCACACTGCTGGGTATCGATGACCAGCAGTTGAGGAGAAAGATGATAGACAGAACTAGCTTTCAGCGTCTACTGGAAACAGTAGACACACCCTAAGGAACCAAGTCTCCAGAGAGGGGAAGATGATGATGATGATGACACAGTTCTAAAGAAATTTAAAATCAATGTTAAGTCCATTAGTTAATGTCCTGTGGCAAAATGTAAGTTGCACTTAGGCAGCAGTCTTGAAACGTCTGGATTAAAATCTTTTTTAGTGTGATTTTATCTTTACTTTCTAAAACCTCAGAATCATTTTATAAGAGAGACTCTAGCCAGATTTATGTACACTTCAGTATACTTGTTTACATCCATCATATAATAATTAAATGACCCTGGAAATTGGCATTTTTGATATAAAATACCTAGTCTGTACTTTTGATATTCAGGAACTAGAAGCAGCAAGGACACAGCTTGATAGGAGGAAAAGTACTTCAGACAATGTAGAAGTTATATCTGATAAACAAGGCTATGATGAAAATGCACCTGTGATTAAATGCAAGGTATAGACTGAATTTATTTCACCCTCATTTCATCTCACCAGGACTTTGAATGCTTAATTAGTATTCATTAAAACTCAGAATGGGTAACATGGTGTATATTTGCTTTAAATTGCAGAAATATATGGATTCATTAAATAAACATTTACAGGAATTAATTAATCATATTCAAATTTCAACAGAGGACAAATCTACAGGTAAAACATGCACAAAAACAAGATGCTTAATTTTGAATATTTCCTATATAATTGTGTAAGGAATTTACCTTCTTATAAGAATTTGATATTGTCAATTAAGTTCTAACACTGGAAGCATGTGCACTACATGTAGATGCTAGAAACAGTGAGAAATCCCCTTATAAAACAGAAAGACCTCATTAAGAATATGTAATGGGCTTAAGTACGTACGTACTTAAGCCCGTTACATATTCTTCTTGTATAATAGGCACTTAAACTTTCCAGAGTTCATGATCAGCTACAATAACTTGAAATTTACCATACCCATGGTTCGTATGGGTTTTGGAAAGTCTTGGAAAGTTTTGGAAATTGATAATGCATTTTTACAGAACCTGGAAAGTTTTGGAAAATTCCTTTTTCAACCACCAGGCTATGGAAAATTTATGAATTTTTTGTCAGTTGCCCAGCTCCTACCTTGCAAAGAACTGTTTTCGTTGTATTAATTAAAAACACCAATGTTTTTTTTTTTGCCTGCTGCAAATCAATGCCCGCTGGCACTTTTGGCCAGTAGTTTTGGAAATTTTAATCAATAGACTTTGAAAAAGTTTTGGAAAAGTTTTGGAAGTTTTCACTGAGGAATTTGTACGAACCATGCATACCCATTTTCCTTCCTTCTGAAAGTGATATAGAAATGTAATCAATGATATAATTCAATTAATCAATCAATCAATTACCAAAAAAACAAGGATTATAACATTACAAATAATTGTGGTAAAAAATTTATTTGATATTCCTTTCCTTTTCTTTTCTTTTCTTTTCTTTTCCTTCTTGCCTTCTTGCCACCTTACATTTCTCTTGAAACATTATTTTGTTCGACTTTTATCTGTATAATTATTTATCTTCTTAAAGATCTGGGAGTTTGGTTTAAATTACTATCAGAAGGAGAACCCACAGATACCTATTTAAAAGTGAGTAAAAATTAATTAGCAATTTATACCAATGCTAAACTAATCTATATGTAAAAAGACATTATTTTAAGTATTTCTGTCATGATATGACTGTCCATATTCCAGAAAATCATAACATTTCCTTTTCTTACAGACAGCATGTGCAGCCCTTAGTAAAATATGTCATGAGCTGGGAAACTATAAAGTAGGTTTATACTGTATTATTGACTATAATTACTTATTATTTACTATATACCAATACAGTTCTTTTATTATTGTGTCTCAGGAAACTGAAGAAAACCTCATTGTCAGTGATCTCAAAAGTATTGCTTTATATGTCAATTGTGCAAAGGTTAGTATTGTCATAATGGAAGTGCTCCCTCTTCGCATTCCATAAAATTGCTGTTGTCATATATTGCAGACTCATTTTGCACATGGTTAGCCTTGTTTATAAAGGCTGGGACACACAATGTGATATTGCCTGCAAAATTGCTTGCAATGGGGAGAGCCCCACCATCTGTCCACCTGTGCAGTAGAAACAAGTTCTACTTTTGCAAGTGGCACACAATTTCCCTGTTGCAAGCAACATTGCAGAGAACGTAACACATCCTGTATCAGAACCTTAAGGTGACTGACTACTATTGGCTTTTATATTTACCTTTTTTAAAATATTTTTAAAAAAGGTATGTATTTTTAACAGAAATTTAATGCTGATTTCAAATATGAACAGAAAAATAGGGTGTCCCAAACTACTTTTTGAGATAATCACGCTTGAATGGATGGGTGTTTATAAGTTTTGGAAGTGAAAATCTTGTTAGCCAAAGTTTTAGTAGGAAAAAAATTAAAGCTCAAAGGATAATAGATGTACAAAGACAATATTTTGACAGATGTTACCTGGAATATCATTCTACAACATAACATGAATAACTTTAAGATAAGAAAATAAAAATACCTCGATTTGGCAGCTTTTGTTCAACCAGTGCTAGGAAAACGTCCCATCAAGTTGAGCAAAACTTTGTACAAAACTTCACTTTTTCATAAGTTCTAATATTTAACTTTTTGAAAAATTTTGATATGACATAGATTTTTAGGAGCTTTTTCATATAAGCACGTAAGTATATGGTCCCACTCAAAATTTGAGGTTTTTATCTTCTTGAAGTTCAAAACACATATGGTTCTTCAAGCTTTTTCAGTAAAATTCCTAAGGTTACCATGGTAATTTGGTGGAAATTATGTGCACTCATGCTTGTGGGCTCAGAAACTCGATTCAATAGTAGCCAGCCACCTGAAGTAAGTTATTCACAGATACTAGTAAAAGTCTGTGGAATTTTATTCAGGTTGTTTAATCTTCACATAGTATAGCTTTTAAACAAGGCTAAACCTGTTTAAGTCAAAAATTATTTTGACTAAATAACATAATTTTTTCCCCCTTATTTCTCCATTGTTCTGTAGAATCTGTTGGTGAGAGTTGAACAAGCTGTTGATACTTTTCTACACTGGGATGCAGAAGTACGACAATGTGAAGAAATGACAGTAAGCATACATTGTTTGTTTTGATTCTCATTATTATATCAGTTCTCCACTAAACCAATTTTTATTTTGTGCTGTGCATAGGGGCCCACAAATGATAGTACAGAAGAAAACCGAAGTATAACTCAGAGATGGGCAGAGGTAGGTTAATAATAATTTTAAAAGTAATTTTATCAACTTCAAAAAGGAACATATCAGTCCAACAGATTCTCAGATAGTCAGGTTCACGAAGTCCATATTCTTATTAATGCTTCACACTTGAAATTGAAACTAGGAACATTTTTTAATAAAGTTTTAACATCTACCTCACAATGTTTCTAAGGGCAACCACTATGATACCATGCTAGAATGATCACTTCTGATTGGCTGATTTTGTATTGGCTGAAATATTGATGTAATCAAACATGGGAAAGAGTGGGTTGAAAAAACAAGGTGCAGCCAAGTGTTTTTTAACTGACTTCCAGGTGTTTGGATAGAGGATAAAACACTCTTTCAAGTGTTTGATCCAGCTTTTATTTTTCAGGCAAACTCAAACTGTGCAGAAGCCAAGGCATATCTAGAAAGACTTTGCCAAGACTTAAGCTTTGAACTATCACATTTTGATCTAAGAAAAGAATCAGAACTCAGAGAAGTCTTGATAGAATATACCACTTTAAAATCTGAGCATTTTGAAAAGGTAAACATGTTTTTTAACTAATCCTGAGTATTTACCCCTTTTTGTTGAACATATTTCATATCTTATCATAAAATTAATGTTGTTTACAATCAGGTACAGGGCATCATTAACATGATGTTGTTTGCTGACAACTGTAGCTACCTACAGCAATTCTGCACTCCTGTTTTGAACTACCATTACATAATTGCGATTAAATAAAAAAACCTTTTGTGTCACAGAGATAGGTCTGTTGTGAAGCCCCACCCTCTCAAATTGTAATAATGATGATGATCTTAGAGCAGATTTCACATGACTATGAAAAGCTCTCAGCATGAACATGGTCAAGGCATGGCAAGGCTTGTCAATATTCTAGAAAGCATCACAGTTGCATCAAGGCAGATGGCACCAACCATGTCGTAAACTTTACACAGTCATATGAAATCTGCTCTTCTTAGAGCACTGCCGCCCCCCAATTAGATCTCAACACTCTTTACATAGGAATTGAGAAAAATGGATGATTAAAGGAAAAAAGAAAGAAAGAAAATGTGGCTATATGATTTCAAGGATAAAAACCATAGATATTCCTGGCCATGGTGTAATTAATAATAGTTAATGCTTATCTTTCTCTCACCTTTAGGTCCAAAGTAAATGGTTTGGTGTTAAGTTCATGGTGGAAGCTCCAATTTCCTCAGATGTCAGAGCAATTAAGTGCATTGAAGAAATAGATATGAAGTGATTATCAGTATACAGCATACAATACTGTTGGCACTCAACAATCATAAGCAAATGTCTTGTGTATGTGGCAACACTATAGTAAAAGTGTGGGCTATTTAAAGGGTCAAAATGATGACAGCAATGATATATGCATCACTAGCTGGGAAACCAACAGTATGGATTACCCATGAACTGTGATTAGATGATGATCATGATCATGATGACAATGACAGTACGTGGTGCAGGGATTGTGGACAGTCATCAGATAATGATCACATGAATGTATGAATCATTTTGACAACATATGATTCGTATCAATCCTGCATTGATAGTAGGATTATGATGATGACGATGCTAATGACAATGAAAGTATGTGGTGCAGGAATTGTGGACAATCATCAAATAATGATAATGACAGCTGCATGGATCATTTCAATGAAAATATGAGTATAAATCCTAAGTACAAAATCATAATAATGACAAAAATGGCACACATGTTATACATATAAATTACTCATGCAGTCATCACAGTGATGATGATGATGATGATGATGATGACAGTGGCTATGGTATGTGACCCTGCATCATTTAAAATGCCATGATAAAAGCTTTCATTGATTATGTAGCACCATGGTGGTGTTGTAACACAGGTATCCCAAGCTCAGTATTTGTGTTATTCAATCTACAGTAAATGTATGGAGTTTCTACATGATATGTAAATATGAACTAAAATTTCAGTTGAATACCTTTCCAATTTTTATGAAGCACCAAAGGCCAAAAACAAAAATAACTGTAATTCATCAAATACTGAACGGATTTGGCCCCAAACTTATTTCAGATCCACAGGAGATCATGAATAACGAGTGAGTTTTCAAATTTTATTTCAACTGAAATTTTAGTTTACATTTATATATCATGTAGAAACTCCATACATTTACTGTAGTTCAAATGACACAAATACTGAGCTTGGGATACCTGTGGTTGTAATGACATTAATATGGTCTCATACCATTATTTGGCAGTATTGATAATAGACCTTTTACCAAAATGGCAGCTGCAAATTCGATTGAGTAAAAATTTAACTGAGTGAAAAATTAATACCAGCACTAGAAAGAGCACGTCAACTCTAGTAAATTTGCAAAGATTCATTATGTTAGGTGTCATAGTGGCCGAGAAAACATTTTTCAAAAATTACCAAATTTACAGAGAAATGTATGAACAACCCAAACTTTAAATTTGGATTTTTGGACTGGCTTAAATATACACATGATTTGAACAAAATCATCATAAACTA
>WUAP02122693.1:0-32277 GCA_015163945.2 Stichodactyla helianthus | reverse complement strand
GTACTAATATTATCAGTGTTATAATCCGTTAGATGATTAGGCGCTAACAGTGATCTGATTGGTTCTAACATTTCTGTAAGGACTAACGTTAGTCATCCTTCTCAGGTCAAATTGAGGTCGCTTCTGATTGGTACTAATGGTGTATAACAGCTGATAACGTCTAACACAAAATAGTCCCAATTAAAATGAACAACTACCAATTACTTTGAGACACTGTTTAATGTGTCTAGAATTAGGCACAAAAAAGCCCAGAAAAGATCAAAAAAGAATGAACGATTGGAAAGTGAAAAATAAGAATGTTTAGATTTTTATTTTTTAAGATGTTTTTTTATCCTAAGACTTTTTTCGAGCAGGATTTTTGGAGCGATCCACAAGCGTTCCAGGTGAAGTCACATGATAAAATGCTTATTGACTGAGTTAGGTCAGGCCTGAACAGGAAAATATTTGGCTCTCGGTCAAGGCCTTGACCTTGAGCCAAATATTTTCCTGTCTGGCCCGACCTAACTCGGTCAATAAATACATATTATTTCATCCATGATGAATAAGATCTTTCATTATTTATTAGAAAGTGGGGAAAAAGAATTCAATGACCAACAGTAGTTGCCTGGCAAAAAAATAGCCTTAGCCTGCAATAAGATATTCTTTGTTTAAAAATAATGCAAGTGAGGCTATTGGGTGATTACAATGAGATCCACATAATATCCAGATACATCTGCCATTTTCAAGGCCCTCCATTTACTCAGATTCTTATTTTTCCCGCTGTTCAATAAACAATGACTTAATTTGCCTTAGTTTTATCAAGCACACCTCTACACATACACAATAAGCTGACTTACACTTATTGCATAACCAGTGGCCATGCCAACAGGATTCATCAAAATTTAATGTTAAGTTACTCCAGTAAACACTTTTCTCCTATCTAAGTCCAACTGACATCAACCTATGCAAAAAATCAGATTCTATAGTTGTTTCATGTCGTAAGGACTCGGGGAAAGTAGTTGCATGTGCTTGAACAAGAAGGTCTGCACGGCAGAATTCACCGGTGTCTAAATTCTTGGCCATTAGCTGATCAGGGTCAAGATTTGGTGTCCGGTGCTCTACATAAATGCGCCTTAGACAGCAGTCCTGAAATGTTTAACCAAAAGTATAATTATAAAATCATTTAATTATAAGAGCCTTTGTGACAAGCACATTGTCATGTATTTGACAGACAAGGCTACAATTTTTACATATTGTCAATATAATCAACAATGTTGTACATATAGCTGTTTCAAAAAAGGTTGACAGAGAGAACGGCAAATGGCAATCAATGATTGGCGATTGCATGACCGAAAGGAACTGTGTGTCAGCAACAAGAATTTCTTCATGTTCATTTCTAAAACCCTAAACAATGCCTGCTGAAGATCTTCGCTGAAAAATAAAGTTCATTTTGAGGTATTTAAGAAATGAATATGAAGAAATTCTTATTGCTCCACAATTCCTTTCGGTCGTGCAATCGCCATTCAACGTTTGCCCCATCAACCTTTTTTGAAACTGCTATATACACATGTGACATGTTGATGATGATATTGTATAACCTATGAAAGACCTTATAGCTACTGACCTACAGTAATACTTTACTATTACTGCTCATGGTATAAAGACTGTGTGATGGTTTGTCAATCTGTTAACCACTACAATGCCACAGGCAGCTGAACTAACTAAATGTCACAGTGTTATAGGTTCAAATAACTTAAACATCTAAAGGGAAAGAACCATGATTGATATACCTTGAGATAGTTCATGGCTTGAATGGTGATTTTGGCACAGGCAGAAGCATATACCTCCTTTAAAGTTGATGTACAACTATTAGTGAGGGCAAATATGGACTTGTCTGTTAGACTGTGTATGCCAGATACAACAATTGATGCAATAGGACAAAACCGAACCAGCTCACATATGCCACTGTCTGTAATCTGAAAGAGAATTTAAAAATTACTGCTTATTACTATATCTTAAGGGCCTGGTCATTATTTAGAGGGGGGCTGGTGCAAATATGATGGGGGTTGAGTGATTTTCATGCACAGTTGAAGGAGGGTTCATATAAATGTATGTAGTTTTTTTCTGTATTCTTGTATATCTAGCTGGGAGGTGGGGTCAGAATAAAGGTGCTTGATAAAAGGAAGGTCAGGAAAAAGGAAACATGGCATACCGGGTATATACCTAATTTTGCACCAGCCTCCCACCCTTTAGCTTTAATTAAACAACTCATGAATAATTAATGACAAAACATAATAGAAATCAGTGACCATGGAGGAGGTTGTAATTCAGATACAAAATCGTCTTCATTTGCATAAACTTTACCTTGGATTTTCTCAGCCAAACTTGATTCATTTCGAAAAAAAATCAGTAGAACATGAGAACATACACCTAGACATTCTTTAAGTAGTCTACAATATTCGCATCTGTGTTGTATCAGATTTACAATCACTCGCCTTCGGCTCATGTTGTAAATTCTGATACAACAAGACTGCTCATGTTGTAAACATTACTTAATGATCACTCCCTAATAATAATAATTAATGAGCATTATTATAAGTTTATAAAAAAATGACTGTAATTAAAAAATGTACTGAACAGTCGACATTTAAGTTCAAGCATTTTGATTAAATGAACCATGATTTTATACCAAACTACTGTATATCATAACAAAGAAACATTCTTTTAGTGTAGATTAAGTGTCTGTGCTTCACTGTCTGTCAGATGTTTTCACTTATCTAGAGATCTAACCTGGTCACAGCCCTTTAAGTTAACTTTCAGAAGCTTTGGGCAGTTATTTGCCATTGACATTAAGAGTTCATCATCAACATTCTTGATTCCAGCAATATGTATCATTTCTAAGTTAGGGCATGACATCACCATTAAGCGTATTGTATCTACTGAAAACTAGTATCCACAAAAATAAATATCAAATTAGTAATGTAAAATGACATAGTTACTTAATTGTGTCTATCATAATTCATTGACCTATGTTTTTTTTTAATAAGCTCGATAATTCTTTGTGACTTTCCCAATTTTGATTGTGAAAGACTGCCTTACATGTATCACAACAGACAATCATAATTATTGAGCCCAAGATACATAAAAAGTATAATATATACAATAAAGATATTTACATTTTTACAGCCATTGAAGCCTATTTCTCTAATCTCGGTTGCACGGTGAGGGTCATTAAATAATGGCTCCAGTTTTTTTCCTGTCAAATTATGACTGAAAAACATCATGAGTGACTCAAGGCTTCTGCAGTGTCGATGAATAGAGGAAAGACCATTATCAGTGATTGATGCACAGGCACTTAGGTCCAGCTCAATTAAAGTCTTTCCAGCACTTGAACAAACCTAATACAATAAAAATGTTATTCAGTCATGGATCATACATAGCAAGACACTCAAAAATTTTCCTGCAGTGGGTGGGGGAGTTGCACAAAAATGACAGGAGGACCAATATTTTTCACAAGACTTCAAAGAGAAGAGTCACAAAATTCTGTGCAGGCCTTTGAGGGGTTGCCATATATTACACCACAAAAAGATAGAGGGTCGGTCAACCCACTATAACTGAACCTGTTACAACTGGTTGATCTCCAACCTGCTAGAACAGGTTGAGAACTCCAAAAGCACATAAGTATTTATACTTGGCCACCAACCAGATGCAACAGGTTGGTCAACCCACTATAACGGAACCTGTTGCAACCGGTTGATCTCCAACCTGCTAGAACGGATTGAGAACTCTAAAAAGGACAAGTATTATACTTGGCTACCAACTGGATGCAACGGGTCAGTCAACCTGCTACAACCAAAGCTGCTACAACTGGTTGATCTCCAACCTGCTACAACTGGTTGAGAACTCCAAAAAACACAAGTATTATAATTTTTATTTTTTGCCATTTTTAAACTCATTATATTAAATAATTTATGTAAAATGTGATAATATCAAAAGGATGAAAAAAGGTTTGAGTAGGTCTATTGTTTTCTTTCTCCAAGGTTTTTCTGAGGTTAGCATTGATCCCCTTTCTTGGTGGGGGGAGGAAGGGGAAATTTGGATTTAATTAATTCTGGAAGCACATATCAAAAAACCTCACACTTTCAAGGACATCATCAGTAACAGCCTGGATCCCACACAGTCTCAGTGTCTTGATGTGTGGTAAACGCTCAACAAGTGAAGTGATTAGTTTGTCAGGCAACTGTACTCCATAAACACTCAATTCAACAAGAGTATCTGGGAAGACCTCTACTGAAAGCAAGGACATCCCATCTTGCATAGCTCTGTAGCAGTAGCTAACATCAAGGTGCTTGAGTTTTGGACACCCTAGTGGGACCTAGCAATAACAAAAAGTACCATAAATCTTTAAAGGATTTGCAAGTGCAAGAGATGGCATGTATAATGGGCAGAGGAAAATGTAACCTCGTTCTACTTCCCTATCTCAGTTTTGCTTACCAATTTTAGACCATTTCCAGTAATAAGACTACAACCTTGCAAATATAACCTGATTGAATAATAACACAGAATTTATTGCATGGTTTGAAAAGAATATCTTCACCTTCTGTATAGATGATGATAATAATAAAATATAACAACCTACTGCAACCTAACAGAATCTATGCTTTTTAAAATATAATGTAAAAATAGATAGTAACATGTAAAAAATAGGGTTGACAAGGTCTAGTAAAAGATGAAACTAGTCCCTAAAAATGTTTGACTTTTGTGTGTAGAGGACTCTAATTACTATGAGTGAAAAAATATGAAATGTAAAAATAGGTTACTAATATATTTAATATTCTTACTCTTTCAGGTTATAACAGTTCCCATTTCCAAGGGACATTAAACTCATATCTGTGAGTAATCTTGCATCTTTAACATCTAGGATTTCCTATAAACATTATCAATTCATATCATTAAAAAGGAGAGTAAAGTGAATGAGCTTAAAATGATCACTTGTACATAAGGGCAAATTAGGAGATGATTTCTTTATTGATTTATAATATAAAGTGTACTTTACTTACCAAGTTTTCTGCAAGGCCAAAGGTGATTATTTCAATTGCTCCATCTGACAACTTACTGCACCTTTGAAGTCTTAACTCCTGAATTTGTGGGCAGTTTTTAACAAGCATTTGGATCCCATTAATGGTAATCACGTCTAATCCCTTGATTATCAGAGTTGAGAGATAAGGTGATTGCAAATAAGAAAACCATTTGTCTGTCAGTTGATTAAGTGAGCCTCCTTTGATGTTTAAGTATTCCAGTACTTTCTGTTTCTTGCAGAAATTTATCATACCTTTATCTGTTTACATATGAAATAGGTTACATGAATATGCATAAGTTATTGTTCAATGATGAAAGAACAAGGAAAACTTTACAATGATTACTGTGTAGTGGAGTGGAATCGGGTCTTGGAGTATTTTTGTATGAAAGTGTAAAGCTGTGATTCAGAATAGGTGACAGCTAACCATAGTTCACAAGACTAATTTTCACCCAATGCTTTGACATCGCATTGTTGTGGTTGTGGCATACAGCACATCCACATTTTAAGTTCTTCAGTCATATGAAAACTAACCTAGTGTGCACTTGCAGTAATGCCACAAGATTCTGGTTAAGCTTGCATACAAAGTATTTTATCATCATGGGCAGATTTAGGGGGCACAAGGGACCATGGCTGTCTCTTTTCTTTTCAGTTCCCCCAGAGCTTCCTTAGTTAGTCCTACAGATTCCTTTATTGCAGAGGTTTTCCAATCCCCTTTCTCTGATTCCTGGATTTGCCCTTGATTATTGCTGACCCAGATAACAGTACACAGGTGTGGATCCAGCTTTTATAAGAGTGGGTGACTGTCTTATGTAATTCAATGATCTATTGTTTTAGGAAGGACATTTGATCACTAACATTACACCTACATGCAGTCATGACTGCTTCAAAAAGAGGGGTGAATATTCATCCTATTCCCACCCCCCACCCCCAGCTGAATTTGAACATGGAATAGTTTGCCGATGACAACAAGTGATATACATGCAAGTTTGGAAAATCAACCTGATATTAAGCATCTCATGGATATGAAATTTACAACTGAAATCCATACTTTTCACATTCAAAACACTTAAAATTCAAATGATTCTACCTGTTAATTTGTGACAGCACTTGATAGTGAAACTTCTCAACTGACATCCGCACGAAGCCAGGTTTGTCAATACGGCATCAGTCACCTGATCTGTATTGTACCGTAGTGAAATTGTTTGCAACTGAGGCGAGAATAAATGTTTCGTTATTATGGGCAGCCTGCCGGCCGATAACATATCGTGATCACAAAGTCTTTCAATCAGAACTTCTTTATCACTTCTGGAGAGAAATGTCCCAGCGTTTTTTATCTTACTCAGATTGTTTGCTACACAGAAAAGGCATAAATCCACCAGCGATTTCATTATCTTCCTTCTCTGCTTGACTTGTCGTTGACAAAGATTTTAGCGCTGAATGTCTTTAGGTCAAATTTGTGAAAACGTCTATGAAAACTTTGCTCATACACAATTCACGATTTTCGTAACCTTGCTGTCAGTTCATACTCTCTTTTTGTGTATCTTAGTAGCCTGCACAAGAGGAGTTGTTCGGGCCAAAAAAGGAAGAGTAAAAACATGTAAATCAATCCCTAGCTTGTGCAAGGATGAAATCGCGTCAGTTCCGGTCTCTCTCCGCGCACAATATTTAGTATTGTTCTATTTTGGGATATGAGTAAATTGAATCTGCATTGAATTCTGGGAACCAATAAATAGACACGAAATAATCATATTGATTAACAAATTTAGTATGGTATAATAGATCAACATTATATTAAAAAAAAGAAAAGCGAAAAAATGAACAAAAAATTTGAAATGGAATAAATTTTTATATGCAAAAAATTATTCGAAAAATGAGATTGAGCCTGCGATAAAGAGATCCGCGGCTTTCCCAAGTAATTCAAAACAATCAAGATGGCGGAAGGATTGGATTCAGAAGACGACGTTGAAGAAACGAAACCAGAACAAGTAAACTACGATCACCCTGTCTATAAGGAAATATCACTGACTAATGGCACGATTAACAAAATGAAGAAAAATGAAGTGAAAAGCATTTTAATCGAAAAGGGTCTGGATGCAAGGTAATCTATTGTCAAACTCATAAAAATGTTTTATAAACAAAGAAGTATTCAAAAGGTAAATTTGTTAAGCCTATATAATTTGTTCCTTTTTCGTTTATTCTCGCATTAGAGGGGTTAAAGAAGTATTGCAGAAGCGGCTAAAAAGTCACATTAAAAAAGAAAAGCTTTTAAACGCAAAACTGGAACAAGAGAAAAAAAGAGTTCTAGCATTCTACTGTGTGATTGACTTTGAAGCAACTTGTGAAAAAGATAATCCAGACGGCTATAAACACGAGATAATAGAGTTTCCTGCAGTGCTAGTAGATGCCATCACCTTAGAAGTGGTAAGTTTTATCATCTTTCTCATCGCCATTGTCATTACTATCATTAAGTTTGTTGTTGTTGTGGGAAACATAGAAACTGGGGGGGGGGGGAGGTAGCTTTTCTAAGACCAAAGGCAATTTGTTTGAATTACATCTATCATCAGGCTTTTTAAATATTACCAGTAAACAAAGAAATAATACTCAAGAGAATTTTATGCTGTGTGGTAAGAGGATTGATATTGGTTTTTAAACTAGTTGGAAACTTTGATACTTGATGTTATATTAATAGTCCACTTTCGATATATGGTTGAGTGCTTACACACAATAAGAACCGAATTGAGGCTCCAGGGAATAACAATGAAATAATCGTAAGATCGAGTATGTTATGTTTCTTCAAGCAACATAAATGCTCAAGAAACAGAAAACATACTCAATCTAATCATTTACGAAGCAAAATAACATCGAAATAACCGTAATTATTCTTTTGTTTCCCCGGAGCCTCAACTCAGATCTTATTGTGTGCGATCACTCAACCATATATCGAAAGTGGGCTATTGGTTCTGTCATTTTTTTGCATGTAGGTGGATGTCTTTCATCGATATTGTAAGCCTTTATTAAAACCAATTTTATCAGAATTTTGCACTGCATTAACTGGAATAACACAGGTAAGAAAACTTCTGGTAATGGTAGTACTTTTTGAGCTTTTTGCTATACTTGAAATCATGACACATCAAGGGCGGATCCAGGGGGAGGGTCGGGGGTCCTGACCCCCCTGTCATACCTAAGGTTCAATTGATTGTCTTATCCTTGATTTTAGTTTTGCCAAACTTTTAGAGTAAATTTAATGTTTGGACCCCCTCTCAATGTTTAGACCCCCCTCAAAAAATTCCTGGATCCGCCCTTGCACATAATCAATGTTTTAACTATTCTTATGATAAAATTATCAGACATAAATTTTTCCAATGTTACAGTTGAATCATTACCTGCAAGATGTTATTTTGAGATACCTGTAGGTAACTTATGGTTCTTTATTTTTCTTCAAAAGGAAGTAGTTGATGAATCCCCAGCATTCCCTCAAGTGTTTGATGATTTCAACATTTGGCTCAAAGAACATGAACTTGGTACAAAATATAAGTTTGCTGTTGTCACAGATGGGTAAGTTGAAAGTTTTTCTTTGATTGTTATTGTATGAATATAAAGTTAGTTTAGGTACTTCTAATATTTGGTAAGCACTTTGCTTGACTCTCTTAATTTGTTTATTCCATTAGGCCTTGGGACATATCCAGATTTTTAAAGCTCCAGTGTGAGCTTTGCAAAATCCCATTACCCAAGTGGTCCTCAAGATGGATCAACATAAGAAAGCATTATCGTAATTATTACAAAACAGGGTGCAAGCTGAACGAAATGCTTGAGAATTTAGGTTTTGAGTTTGAAGGCAGGCCACATTCTGGTATAGATGATTCAAAGAACATTGCTAGAGTACTGATAAAGATGATTGAAGATGGCTGTGAACCACGTTTTAATGAAAAGCTTAATTAAGAAACTAACTGAATAGCTTTTTATGAATTAGAACATACTGGTATTTAAGTTTATCAAATATTGCACATAGTGTAGTTTGAGGAAATGTCATCCATTACTCCCTAATAAGGAAGATTGATGCTAGATTTTCATTTTCTCAGGAAATTTTATGAAGAAATGCTTGACTAAGAAATAATTCCTCAGCAATTTGAATTCAGCCAATCCTCCATATGAAGGGTATGATATTTTCTGGATTTAGATAGATAGAAAAAGAGTCACTTTCCTGATGGTTTTTTATTGTAATGTCATTGACATGAGAATTCCATCATAAATCCTTTTGAGAAGTGACTCCTAAAAACTAATGGAGTGTACAGATTCAACTAAAAAATTTCCTCAAGGTACTACATCTTATAAGTATGATTATAGATAATGCAGCATAGTTTCAGGAAATATTTAGGAGGGATGAGAATATTCAGGGGGGGGGGAGAATTTGAAAAATTTATTTTTACTTTCTTTCAATCACAAGCATTGACATAGAACAATGGGGCTCTGGGTTCAAGAATGGAGAAAAAACACCTGCCAATTCAAAGACTCATTTTTTTAAATCATAGGACAAAGAATAGGTCATTTGCATTATGGCATAATTTACTACCAAGACCAGAATGCTTTGAGTGGCTTCTGTTGTCAGGCAAATTTTACCAATTGTCTCTTTATTCCCAGGAGAGTTAGAGAAATCTGAATAACAAAGCATTTTGACAAAGCATTCTGGTAGTGTTAGTAAAATGACGCCATCATGATGCAAGTGACCTATTAATATCCCTTTTCATCCCCATCCAAACATTTTTATATTTATCACCATCTTTAATAACATTTTAAATGAAATCGATAAAACAGGAAAAATATTCCAACATTAAACAATAGACCTATTTTGAGTTTGTAAAATACTGCTGTATTTGTTGATTACAGACTCATTATTTAAGGGGTAGCCTCATCAAGTGTTCAGATTTCATATGACTGTGAAAAAGTTGTGGCACAGTCAGTGCCGTAAGCATGCTTAAGTTCCTTGCCATGCTTTGACTGTGTCTGCACTGTGTTCGTGCCGTGACTTTTTTTAGTCATACGAAATCTGCTCTATTAATGCCAAAGATAAAGTGAAGAATGCACAACTTCAACGATACAAACACTTTGAAATTCCATGGACCTTCACTGAAGCATGTGAATATTCTACACAAAAACATGGTTAACCCTGAGTAAATAAGCCTGTAATCAACAAATACAGCGGTATTTTACGAACTCGAAACTGGGAGTATTAAAAGTGTGCATCTTATTAAACTGGTGAGATTGTGTTGCTTGGGCTTCCTGTGGTAATTTGTAAGTTGGAAATCAACCTGAATGATGAAATCAGGCACGTCTAATGATAATAATAACCTAAAAATACATAAACTAAAGATTGCTATTAATTATTGTAGTAGTTATTGGTATTTTAAAATTAATTGGATAAAAATATTGGAATGATCATCTCTACCCCCACCCCCACAGGATACTAATGTTGCATGCCGATCTTTGGCGGGCTTTTGGCAACGATAACCGTTACATAACGTGAAACTGATCTGATAATTTAAACAACGGGCTTTGATCGTACAATTATGTCTAAAAAGATTAAAAAGAAGAATGCTTCAGATTCTGCCCCGCAGTCCGATGAAGTGTACAATCATTCTCATGATTTTGAAGCCGAAGAAGAAGAATCCATCCGATCAAACCTTCTTTCTTGGTACGACAAAAACAAACGCGATCTGCCATGGCGGAGTTATGCTAGTGAACAAGACCCAAATAAGCGAGGATATGCCGTGTGGGTATCAGAAGTGATGCTTCAACAGACTCTGGTAGCTACCGTCATCGATTATTACAACCGATGGATGAAGAAGTGGCCAACACTAGAAGAACTTGCTGGGGCAACGCTTGAGGAGGTCAACGAATGCTGGTCAGGTCTGGGCTACTATTCCAGAGGACGCCGTTTACATGAAGGATGTAAGAAGGTAAAGATTTACCTTTAATTTGTACCTTGTCATGTGGATTTCGTGATTGAATCAGCCCAATTCCCCTCTTCTGTCAACTTATTTTGTGTTATGGGATGACGGTGAACGAGTGATGTGGCAAGTGGGTGTATTCAAGCCTGTAGGCTGAATTCTGAACGGGGGGTTGTTTTTCAAAAGGGTGGACCATTTCTCCATTTCAAGCCAAAATGAGATCAGCGGGGTACCCAATAGACAAGAAATCTGACCAAAATGACAGACTTCAAAAAGGTTGCAACTTGACTAAGTCTATGGTCAGTAAAATCAATTTTGTGTATCCTTGGACTTATTTTCAATTTAACTTCATTTTACTTTTCTAAAGAGCTGAAAAAAGGGGTCCAGACTGGATCTCAGCAGCACATGGGGGGGGGGGGGGGGTTCATCCGAAACCCCCAGCCTACAGGCCTGTTATTATCACATAAATAAGTTTAGTTGGTAAAATGACCGAGTCTATGCAAAGTCCTTAACCCTCCTTGGACAGGAATATAATGCTATTGACCTCAACTCTCTTTATTTCTTTACCATATTTTGCTATTCATAAGAATAGACCAACTGGTAATACCTGGTTTGCCGTAACAGCAATATTCAGATGCTATATTTGATATAATTAGGTTCAAGAAGAACTGGATGGAAATATGCCAACTTCTGCTTCAAGACTACAAAAGGAGCTTCCTGGTGTGGGACGTTACACTGCAGGAGCTATAGCATCAATTGCATTTAAGGAGAAGACAGGAGTAGTAGACGGCAATGTAATAAGGGTGTTGTCCCGATTGCAAGCCATTGGTGCAGACACTACTAGTAATGTTGTGATTGATAAGCTCTGGCAACTAGCAAACTCTCTGGTTGATGACAAAAGACCAGGGGATTTTAATCAAGCACTGATGGAATTTGGGGCAACAGTTTGCACCCCTAAATCACCACAGTGTGCCAACTGTATGATCAACAAACACTGCAGAGCCTACAAACAAGTTGAAGAATGTAGAGAGAAATCAAGTGAGCTCTTGGTAGCACAACTAAACAATAAGAAACCTTCCAAAACATGTGAAATACTAGATATTGAGAACTGTGAGTTTTGCCTTTCATCAGATGTGTCTTGGGATACTACACTAGGTGTTTGTAACTACCCAATAAAACCCAAAAAGAAGGAAGCCAAGGAAGAAACCTTTGCTACTTGCATAGTGCGGAGAAATAACCCTCATGATGAAGTGAGATTTTTGATAGTTCAGAGACCAAAGACAGGATTACTAGCTGGCATGTGGGAATTTCCAAGCACTGAACTGACCTCAGAATCCACAGAAGTAAAATCAAAGACATTTCTCAAGGAATTCTTATCAGAAAAACTTGGTCTTTCTAAGTTAAATGACAGAAAGGAAATTGGTGAAGTAACTCATAGATTTTCTCACCGCTATCACACATACAATGTCGAGAGTTTTGTGTTGGAGGACACTGATATTAAAGAAAGTGCTTCAGATACTGGGCAAACTGTCAAGTGGGTAACAAAAGAGGAGTTTGAAGAAGCAGCTATGCCAACAGCAATGAGAAAGATTTTTAAGATGTATGAAGAGAGTCTGAATACTATCAGTCAGGCAGCCAAAAAGAGAAAGCTATCTGCACCAACTAATCAAATGAGGAACCAAAGAAAAATGGAATCATTTTTCAAGCCAATAGTTAAGAAAAAAACTAATTAATTGGAATACTGGTTAGTTACTGGAAGTGTATAATATGTGTATGTAAAACATTTCCCTTGTAAGAATTGATATAATGGTCCACATAGCACACCAATCAACAAAATTAATGGCAGGATTTGCAAGTCCTTAGACTCTAAAAAGTCCTGGAATTTAGAATTGTTTTTCAAGTGCACTTGAAATGTCCTTGGAAATTAAAAAAGTTTCCAAAAAGTCCTTGAAACTCCCTGAAAATTTAATTCTGGAACCATTAAGAAATTCTTCTTGGCAGAAAATTTTAACACTTGTTAAAAAAGAAAAAAAAAAAGGGGGTACAAATCTCTTTTTGGAATTGATCAATTTAGTCCTTTATTAATGATACAATGTACTCCTTGAAAAGACCCTTGGGAATCTAGCACAAAACTGAAATGAATATTTTACAAAAAAGATATTATTGTACATTACAGTTTCAACAAATTCTGACATCATAATCCATTCAAATGATCACTTTTGCTTCAATGAGCTGTAAGTTAGTATCAAAGTCAAAGCCTCAGTTGAACGATATGTGTTGGACTAGTGAACTAGTGTGTTGAAAGTGGTCAATTAAAAAATCTTTATTTCATTCTCACAGTTTATTTTAACAATTTGAAGATAAGTACAAAACCTCAGTGAGAAATCCATTTGTTTATTTTGTTCTAAAAATATTAAAGTAAGTAATAGTAATCATTAAATTATAACAGAATGTGGAACTATAAACTTATCTAGAATATTGGACCATTTCAATAAGTTCATAAGCATTAAAAATCCTTAATTCTATTTATTTAAAACCATTCATTTTTTATTTCTCTTTTTGGAAGGAGGGACAAAGGAATATCAGTCATTGAAATCATACAGTCTCCAAAAGGAATAGACCTTGTGTATTAAATTTAGAATAGACCTTATTTGCTTGGGTGCAATGTTTTCCCATTACAGGTCACAGGTCATTCCTTTCTTTAATGATAATGCTTGAGAAGATACATTAATGTGGATAAACATCAAACAAAGAATCTTATTCCCAAGAGGTCTGTATTGGGAAAACATTACGCCCAAGCAAATAAGGTCTACTGTCATTGCTATTTAACTGGTAAAATGTGAAAGGAGTTCAGGGAGGAAAATGAGAAGAAAATTTTGTGTAAAATTGATCATGTGGGATGACAAATTTAATATACAGATCACCTTCCTTTCTTCCCTTCACACATTTTGAAAATAATTTGAATGTTCCCTTCCAAAGTAAGTGGAAATAAATTTTCATGGCCGGCCCTATGTTCAAACATTTTTTTCTACCTAAAAACAATTGAAAATTTAATTTGATGTATTTTGAGTCCTAGAAAAGTCCAAAACTATGAAACAGACTGAAATTTTATCTATGAATTATCTAAAAATCATGTGAGAAATGATTTTAAAAACAAAGAGTGAGGGCTGGAGGTTTTGTCCAACAATGCTTTGTACAGCTAGTTGTTCACTCAGCTGGTTATGACCACAACCCAGTTTTACATCTACCAAATTCCAGCTATTAATAAGTAATGCATCATCTTATACAAATTGTGGTAATTAAATACCTTGCTAATGAATAATCCCCCAACCTTAGGAGAAAGGTATGAGATAGTTGAATACTTTGTCATGGAACAAGATAAAAACCTACAACTTACTTTTAATCATTAGTTTTTTTTACATTTAATGTTTGAAATTCCAATGTTTTCTAAGAATCAAATGCAAAGGTGAAATTATTCTGATTAAAATGAAAATGAAAAAAGCAAGAAAATGTGAGCTGTTCAGGAACAAATAAAAATATTGATATTTTGATTGCATTTAGCCAAATACCTGGTCCAAATTCCTACAGTTTAACTTAACTATCAATGCAAGGATTATTAGTGTCTAGCAAATCTCCACTGTTGTGAAAAGAATAGAGACAAAGTACATACACTGTACTGTAAAACATGAAAGTAAAGCTTTTGAATGAAGTGGGATAATTGGGTTTTGTTAACTAAACTTTATTAAAAAGAAGGAAAATAAACTGTCTTCCATAGAGAATTGAGGTTTGACTTTTTGTCAATCCTGCCCACTGGTGGTTAACAAATGAAAGAAATTTGTGGTTGTTAGTGTGGAAAACAGAAAAATAATACTGGTACAACCTGCCATTTTATATCATCTTCCTAGATGGTCTTGTAATGTCAAAATTAAAGTCTTCCACCTTCTGCTGGCTAAATGTAGCTTTTCCAACCTTTTGAATTAGAATAATATACTATAGCAAGCAATAAATCTATATCAAGCATTTTGATCAGCAAAAAATCTTGAAATTAATTTTTGCTCTACATGTACTTTTCTGAAATTTGGCCATTATCATTGCTTTTGTACCTCTTGTACTGAACTTGAGGATCTCAAACAATTTTAGGATTTAAAGTAAAGAAAGCTTAGCTAAGTGGCTGACAGTGCTAGGGGAATGTTAGAAATAGACCCAAAATGTGAAAACCTGGGGGGTCTTTTGAAAATCAATCTAAAGGATTTCTGGAAATTTTGTGTTCTAAGGATTAAAACACAAATGGAATTCATAGTCAGGGAGAAAATGGGACTTCCTAACTACCATGATATAGGGGGCAAAAAAGTATGAAATGGTCAATTTTTGTTCACTTGAGATGTACTAATCCTCCTTATAATTCTGAATGATCCTCTGAGCTTGTCTGATGTACTGTTGCTGTTTGTAGAAGATCCTGATTGCTCCTTTTAGCCCAACAAATGTAATACCGCCCTGCAATAAAAGAGCTATATCAGAGTATCATTTGCATGAAAATTGTTTTAAATCTAGGTTAGATTTCATATTGTTTTTTTGAATTAGCTTGAGTGAACAGTTTGTTGATGGTAAAGCAATACACTTAGGCACCACTTGTAAACCACAACATCCCTGCATGATCAATATACAATGAAATTTCATTTATATTTTCCTTCTAGGTATGGACTCAGAACACATGCCAATTGACCTTTTTTCCTTGGGTGTAATGTTTTCCCATTTCAGACCATGTACTGGTATGTGTCATTCCCTTGGGGATTGTTTCTTTGTTTCTTATTAACACTCAAGAGGGTACATTCTCAAGCCATTGGCATGAAATGGTAAAAAATTACATCCAAGCTAAAAAGGTCTATTTTTTCTGGATAATGGGCAAAGTTTCCTAATTCAATTTGGAACGTAAATACTTTTCGCCACTTGTGCTGTGGGCATCTTCCCCCCACAGTTGTACTCATTAAGAATAAATTTAATTATGTAGAGCTAGAGCATGTTTTTATTTATTTTGTATGCTTGGATAAAGTTTGTATGCAGCACTATCTTGATTGGAGCACTGTAAGTTAACCCATACTAGTGGGACTTTACAGCAAAACAAATGATATAAAAGGAGCAGTTGTTGTATCACTGTGCAAAACTTATGGTACACATGGGCCATAACCATGATGGTGCCACGACAAAGTATTTTCATTGGATAAATAGCGATCTTGTGTGCTGTGGTTGGTTCAACAGAAGTCATCAATTGTATACCTTCCTGCCATATATACCTATTCGATTCCCACCAAGGGCTTAATATTATTTTTCTCTTTATCCATTCTATCTATACACACCGACCACATTCACTTTACTTAAAACTTTTGTTTATATATATGCATACCCCAAATTTATGGTGTTCAGCTTACCCATAGAGAAAAATAAGGCTCTGGGATCCCCTACAGTTGCCACATACATTACATTGTATGGCTGCGTTTCCAGCGTGGTTGGTCCTTGTAGTGTAGTGGTCAACACATCGGAATAGTAAACTGAAGATGTGGGGTTTGATTCCCGCCAAGGGCTTAATGTTATTTTTCTCTTTATCCTTTCAATAATATGCAAGATTACTGTCATACCATCCAATCAGAAAAATACAGACCAATGTTAAGCTACAGAACACCAAATCCATACAAGTTAATGTAACTGTTTTCCAGTTGTGAAATGTGCTTCACAAAGAAAGTGACTTGTCAGTTTGTCTATCTATAGTAGTACAGTTATGCAAAGCTATGCTTACCAATAATGCCCTGTGAAGTCCAGATTCCACAAAACCATAGCAAACTTTACCAATAAGAGTTGCAACTGTAGGCATAATAAGACCACCACATAATACTCTAGTAGCTGACACAGGGTCTGACAAAGGAGTGGGTTCAGCGGGCTCACGCTGATAGACATGTACATCTTGGATTGCATTTCCCATCTTCGGGGAAAAGAAACTTAGCAATGACACTTTGCTGAGATGACGTCTCCATAATTTGAGGAGATGGTCCTCCCATCGGATCATCTTGCCAAGGATAAGGGCTAAAGGAATTGTTGGTAATCCAACAAGTAAAAACAAAGGGTCAGCCTTTTCCATGACCTCAAGTCCATCCTTATGCCCTAACACTTGCATAACTGTAACAGCTCCATATGTCACTGCCGACCAGTACAATGATCCAACAACTATACCAGCAGCTCCAAAGGGGCAAATTTTATTAACGCAGCGATCTATTTTTTCTATTAATTGAAGAAGGACTCCTAAAGGAGGGAAAACTATTTTGTATTCTGAGTTGCACTGTGGACAGGCAACTGAAGCTGTGGAGTTTCCTGCTTGCTTCTCATCAATCCAGCGCTGTAGACAGGACTGGTGTACCCATTTGGTAGTACCTCGACATAAACATGGCTTCACCCAATGAGCTGTTGGATCGTCCTCATCCGTGGCAAAACATACCCAACAGCGTCTGGAGGCCAGTAAACACAGTTAATAAAACCATAATCTAAAAAGTTTTTGTACATGAAACTGTGGCTGGACTGGATTGCCTACTTCCATTCAAAACAACACGGAACAACTCTTAGATATATAACAGTCATCCAAAAAGAAAATGAAAGTGCGTCACGGGTAGAAATTTATGCTTTGCATGCAATATTTTATATGAATTCGTGCATTTTCAGTCAAAATCACGAAAAAAATCGCTTGACGTAAAAAAAGGTACCAAAAGACTTTGATATAGTCTGATCATGCAATAAGAATTTCCCTGAGAAAAATAAATAATAGATTTTCGTCATAGTTGAATCTTGTAATTATTGAGAAACTCTCCAAAATAACACGCTCAGTCCTTTAGTCACGTCTTCATCTTGCTAGTGTACTTTACCTTATGTCGGCTCGATCTTCGTCCTCCATCGATATCACAGAACAGTACAAAACAAACTAGCTCGTGCTTAGATCAGAGCTCATATCTAGGTGGATATCAATAAGACAAAGCTGCAAAAAAAAATGTCCATGCAACGTAAAAGTTTGAAAAAGTGTTTAAGCACCACTCGTTGAAGTAACTAAAGATGGCGGATGATTCTTTTGGAGAATCGTGTTACGTTACAACCAATCACATTCCAGATTCAAACTGGCAGCTTTTTCCGCTTCCGCTTCCGGTATCGTTTAAAAGAATCTTTTGGAAGCATTTTTCAGCCTTATTTTTCAGAATAACCTCTGTGTTTCTTTTTGAATTGAGTATTTAATTTCATAAATAAATTTTCGATTGATAAAACAAACAACAAGGGAATACATTGTAATTTATGTTCTTTAACGATCACAGGTGACCAAAGTTGTTTACGAAAAGGAAAAAATAAGGTGAAAAACTAAAAAAACATATATTTTGTAGAGCTACGAAATAGGTTAAGCCAATATGGCGCTCAAAGATTCAGAGTGCAGTGAAAAAATGGTATCGCTAATCTTGCTATCTGCAGTTTTTATGTGACGCACACATGCCGGTGTTGTAAGTCTGCTGTGAACAAGCGATTCATTACCAGCTGTCTCGATTCATATTGCCACCAGTGGATTAGCCAATCAGATCGACGCTTAGAACAACAAAGAAGGCACTGTCCAATCCGAGAACTCGTTTAATCGATGAATACAAACTTCTTGGAAGACAAACGATCTTGAACAGGAATATTTTCGACAAAAAAGAGGCATCTTAATCCACGAATTTAATAAAAATAATGAAAATCTCTCTAAACATATTCATGTCCCTGGTTTGTTCAGTTTGCAAATCGTCTTTAAGGGGAACTGGTGAATTATATCGGCTTAAAAGTAGTTACTGGACGGAAAAAAAAAAAGTTTTAAAGGGAACAATAGGCTTTCAGTCAATCTGCCATATGTGAGAGACAATAGGTACGAGTATTATATTTTGTATTTTAATTATGATTACCTATTGACACGGACTCTTTGATTCCATTGAACTCGAATGCAAAAAAATACACGTGCGCCTTCTCAAAGACTGAGTTCCATTTTGCTAAGAAAAAATATATACATCCAATCAATGATTTTTGGAGAGTTCCACCAATAAGATCCTCTATATAGGATTTGCCTTTCATTGGTTGAGCGATATTTGACTCTTTTCGGCTAGCATCCTTCCGGAGATGTCTTGCAGTTGGCTTGAAAAGCGAAAGAAGAGGAAAAATAAGGTTAGTAGGAACAGTCTGAACTACTTTTTTGAATGACTTCACCATCTATTCAATACTAAAACCTCTCAGAAAATTGCTTTGGGAACTACAATAACTTTAAGTTGCTCGCAAAGACTAGTTTGGTAATTTTGGATAAAAATTCATTGTCGAAATAGGTAAGTCGTACAACTTTAGACCTGTAAACTCTCTCTTGATTTGATCATTGTATTTTTCCCTAGCAGGTGCACACGTGACCTGAGGGGAGCCATTCATTGTAGCGTTTCTTAAAGACATTGACAGAAAGGCAACGACGTGGCGAACACCAAACACAATACCACCTGTACCCGCCGTATACGTAATCTCCTAACTTACTATATTCTCGCCTTCAGAGCAGCATTTAACTGGATATGGCCGATTTTGGCCAAAATACGCGATCATTGTCACCCGTTGACTTCAAGCATAACGAGTCGTCGCGTGCTACATCTCTGTTTTTCCCAACTTCTATTATAGACGAACAGAACGGTAACAAAACCGATAATAAAAACGGGGTTTGTGAAGACTGCATTGACGATTCTTCAAAATCTAAGGCGAATTCTACACAGTCACAGACGACGACGCTAGGGCAAAAAAAGCTAAACTTTGGTGGTGAAAATTCGATGTTTCACGACTTCCCAACTTCGACCACATTTTGGTCGCCAGCGAGCATCGATGATACGTTTGTTCAGCCAGCCGGAATTCCCCCTGTAAACGGAGTACATTTCTCGTCAAACACACAAATGCTTGGATCTCCTAGGCGGCCAATTGCAGCGCCTACAATCACAACTACCATCAACCAACAACATCGAAGACCGCTACAGAATTCTTCGCAATATATAGCACAACCCAAACCTATGTCAACCATCAACTCCCTCGCATCGGGATGGAATGGAAGTCAACCAAACTCTATGTCTGGCTGGCCGCAACAGCAGCCTTCGACAACTTGGGGGAGAAACTATTCATCGCCTAATAATGCTTTGTTGAATCACGGAAGGAATTCTCGGCCATCTTCCCTTACTTTCCCACCATCTTCGCGACTAAGAAGCAACGGCGGATCGAGACCCTCTTATACAAGCAACTCGGTTTCTCGGCATGGAATCTCAACGCAAACGATAACCCAGGGACTGCAGAGTCTGAACCTGAACGGACAACATCCTATCGATGGAACTATCTTGGACAACATAACAGGACTTGGGAATTCTCACGGGTCGAATAACGAGTTATCAAATTCTTTCTATTCATACCAAGTAAGAATTTTTGGTCATTTCTCTCCTTTTACCTTGTTCTTTTCTTAATTAGTAAAAGAGATAAAATGTATGCTTCTTCTCTGTATGGTACTTTGAAATTCATTCGCTATAATGGGGATTTACTGCTAAACTGATAATATTATTGCAAACAGCCTTCCAGTGGTCTTGAATCAAATATTGTTGGGGGGAAATGTAGATTCGTTCCAAGGAATGGCTGTAGCATAGAGGTGGCTTCTAAAGCTTTCCTTAGTTCGACAACTAGAAAAGGAAAATTGAGTCGAATATCGACAAGGAATCCATGTTTTTCAGACGCATCTTGTTCTTCTCTTTTCGTCGACTCGACAATACTATACATAAATTAATGACGAAAAGAAAGAATTTCTGTTGTACAGCTGCTTTTCAACGGAAGAAAAGACCAAATTCATTGAATGTTAGCCGATAAAAACCCAGAAGCTCAAATAGAGATATTTTTGATTCCATCTGTTTTACTTTGTAGGATTCTATGAAGTTTCCATCGCTAGAAACTCGATTGTTGGACATCATTCGGTCGCCATCAGACCCTCCAGATAACTTAGCTGGTAGGTAAACTATATTACCCTGTTTTTTTCGTACAAAAGACTTCAAAATAACCCCGTTACTAACAAACCCAATTCTCGCGCAAAAAGAAGTACCCTTAATCTTTAAAAACGTTTCTACATTTCTTTTCAGTTGGCATCTTGCATTCATTGTTTTGATATTTGACATCAAAATAATGATCAGAATCACCAAGTAACTATTACTCTAGTCAGTCATCGACGATAATGTAGACTGTTCCTATGGGAGATTCAGTTGCTATAGAATTATGCATTGTTGTTTTCGTTGTTTTCGTTTCGTACACGAAGAGTCAAGTTTTTACTAAATTTCGTTCGGTTCTGACAAGTTTAGAGTTGGTGGCTCCTTTCTTGGAAAAAGCGCGATCCGCGCAACATCCTGTGAAGAGCATATCATGAAATAGGTTTTGAGATCTCGGCACCTGTGAACGTTGCTGTAAATAGTTTATAAGTTTTATCGTTAAAAATTAGAAAGACTTTTCTCTTATGTCTCGTATTTCCTGTAATTTCGCAACTCGTTTATTATTTTCGACAGTTTTTCACGACGTGGAAAGCTATTTTTGATTTGTCTGACACACTGAGTTTGATTTTTTTCTTCGTCAGGAAAACGCTGTCGTTTTTGCCTGTTGGATTATTCATTCATTTTAATTCGTCTTTTTCCTCATCAAGCTCCTAAATGTTGTTTAGACTAAGAAAAAGCTTCAAAAGACATTTATTACTATCTTCACATAGAAACAACAGATATCAGAGGTTCAGATAAATGTAATTACTTCGAGTGAAAAAGGAGAAAACTCGGTGAAAAAAGATTTTGGATAAAAATCTAAAGGCGAAGCTGGGAAAACAGTAACGAACCGGTTAAAGAAGCCATTTTGATGTTGCATGCACTCAAATGGCCTCCGAAAATATTAGTGACAAAATGCCGCCTTTAATACAGAATTAAGATCTTTTTTCCCCTTCTTCTTCTTGCCTTAACTAAAATGCCTTTGACTTTACGAGATCCTTTAGACCAACAAAGAAATTTGTTCACAGTTTATAGTTTAAGAAAGCGAAAGTGAAATTGAAATTACTTGAAAACGTAAATTTTTGAAAAATTACATACTGAAGGTGATTACAGAGTTTCGAAATAAATGCAACTTGTTCTCTCTGTTACGTTTCGAAGTAGTTTGCGGTATATCTTTGGCCATTTTTTCTTATCTTTGCGTTCGCATCTTAATCAACGTACTATTCACTCAGCAATTCTTTTGATGTGGTATTATATTAAAGGTAATAGTTGCTTGCTGTCTACAAGTTATTAGTTTCTATACGGGTAGTGGGATAAAAAAACTTTTCAACGATACTGAATCTATTAAGGAAGATGAGATTTAAGGAACTGATGTTTGTGAACGAGAAGACTAAAAGTAGAAAGAGAAGATTAAATGAAAATAAGAAGCAAATGGGATTACAAACAACTTTAATTTGCATAAAAAGAAGACAAATTTGGTTTTCCATGTCTCGCGTTTTTCCTCGACATTTATAGAAGTTGTCAAATTCGCTTGGTCAAAAAGACTCGATGAGATGAAAATCCAAAACATTATTCGCCGTTCAGCAATATACTAGCATAATAGCAGCAAAACAAATTTGTTATTTTCATACTAATTTTGATTTTAAAAACATGGTTTTTTTCCGTGGTTTGACACCTGATTTTGACTCTTAAAAATATTCAAGATCACATAGCTAAATTCGAAATAGTTCACCATAGTGATCCGATCAAAACAGTACCAAGGGAACAAACGTGGATTGGCCGTAATTTTTGTGATGTTCTTTTGATATTTTCATCAAAGTTTCTTTTATAATGTCGATAAAGGACCTATAAAATATCACCGCAATGCGTACATTTTTGTATAGTTCCCCATAAGACTGATATCGATGTTGTCTTGATATCTCACAATGCCCATTTGAGGCTGGTTTTGATAAAGATTCAGATCTCAAATTAAATAAAGCTTACTAGCCTTCAGCATACTTTTTAGATACGAGAAAAAATTTTGTGACAGACATCTAAATGTAGCGCCATATACTTAGTTTGTATAAGTGTTTTTCATACAGACAAAGATCTGATGAAGGCGATATAGAAAATGGTCTGAAATCATAAGCGCCTTGACTTACTTAGCGAATCCCATAAGAAAATTTCCTAAAGATATTTGCTTCTTAAATCAACGACACACAAAACCGGATTCTTTGTAAATGAAGTCTAAAAACGATCAAGTCCTAACACTCCCAAGAAATCTGAACAGAAGCCTATAAAAAATCAAAGTTGGGACAAAAAATCAGGCTGAAAATTACATGAATAGCTAATACCAAAGACATTCCAAATTACTTCATGTACTGAGCTCTTATCGAAACTTCGAAACTATCAAGTTTATTTGTAGAAAGGAAAACGTAAAATTTAATTCCTATCTCAAAATGTTAATGAGTCATGTCTAGTTCTAAATTATATTTCGAATCCAGGATAGTCGTGCTCTTTTGGTCGTTTGAATTCATATTTCGTGAAAACATTATTCGATTCTTTTCACTAAAGGAAAACCTTATGTTACCAAAAAGACCAAAAAATATTATTTTGTGTGGTCATTTTATTGTGGTTATCTAGACTGAGCTGTCCTTCACAACACTAACACTGTGGCTTATTTGGCCTCGGAAAACGTCAATAAAAAACAAGAAAGCAACTTACAACTCACTAGAATACGTCAAGTAACACAAGTCGTTATCCGTGCTTTTATTCCTGCTCTTTTATTTTTAGTTTATTTTTTGATTTATGTATCTTAAATACACCTGTTCAAAGCACGCTGTCGCATTTTCAGATGTTTGTTCGACAGTAATTGTCCGGGCTGTAGTTTCATAGGCTGTTTATTTTGATATTGTCTCAAGAGAAATTACACCGAAATTCTGCGAGTCAGGATTACTGGAGAAAAACCTGGGCTTCTACCATTAGAGTTACTTAACCTTTAGAAACCCATGAATGAAGCCTGGGGAAATATCGAGTACAGCAAGCAAGACTCAATATATTTTTTCTTAAGATATTGAAATGGGATTTGTTCTTGATGTTGATGAAGACGTCGGAAGAAAGCACCATGAGAGTTTATGACCAGTGGTCAAAACTATTTAGATATGCTAAACTTTTTCTTCTTGAATTCCCTATTGTCTTTATATTCGCGGTAGGGGAATAGGAGTCGGTCTCGATGGGAGCTTCGCGAAAAGAGCAATAATTCACGCTGGAGCATTACTATATATTGTGTATCGTTAAAATGAGGAATTTCCCTGGTTTTTGAATAAGAAAAGCCAACGCTCTTAAAGGAAAGAACGACTAAAAGAAACGGTTGGGTTCTTATTATGACGGATTGCGGATTGAAATGACAGCCGCTTTTAAATTTTATATTGTTTTTAATATTTATGAGATTTGTGGTAGAAAAATTGGAGAATTCGTTGGGCTAAAGGGTTGGATTTGGTCAAGTACAAAGGTGACTGGGTCAGTCGGGTCAGAAGATCAAATACTTTAGTAATACATGAGATATTATGGCAAAAAGCAACGCCATATTCAATAACAAAGCATCCTAACCATACTTATACATGTGAAATTTTTACGTGGTCGAACAAAGAGTCTTTGAATCCTTTATTCGCCCTGAACAATTTATCAAGTTGGAAAATAGACTACAAGATGAATTAAAAAAACTGAAATAACTTTTGGCTTAAAACATTGGCATTTTTAAGGATGAAATCCAACTTGAACATTTGTTTAGTTTCTTGAAATCCAACCGACTATTCAATGTTCTCTAAGCTCTTTTAAAGCAGCGATAATGAATTAATCTTTATTTTCTTTGAAAAACAGCTAAGTCCATTTTATTCAAATTCGAAAATAAAAAGCACTTTCAGACACCTTTACCATCTGGTTCATTTTCATCTTTAATTTGGGGACGCTATACCTCTTGATTAATATTCAATAACGTCTATTGCTTTCATTCATTTTGAGAAGAGCGATTAGCCTTTGAATAATGAATAGTTAACTTTGGATTTCCGAATATTGAACTCTATTAAAAAAAAATTTGGCTTTTTTGCCTATTAATGAAGGGAATTAAAATGGTAAAGAAAAATGGATGTGGTAAGAAAAAGCCTGGGATCAAGAACCAACGGAACTTGTAAGATATAGATATTAGTCTTTCCGAATTTTAGACAAAACAAAGATTTTCAAAACCTCTTATTTTTAATGAAAAGCTTTAAAAGTTTCTTTTGCTATTAAGTTTAAAAACACATCGCAAGCTTTTAAAAGATGGGATTTTTTCCAAAGAGACGCTGAACTAAGAAGATAATTAGCTTAAAACCTTACTGAGTGAGTAGTCTTATACTATTAGAACTCAAATTGAACTGTAAAGATGATCTGTACAAGCTACAGGGCCATGCAGCTAGCCGGACTAGACGATGTTGGCTAAAACCCTTACAGTGGAGATTGGTGGTCTAATCATAAAACCCCGTAAAAGAAAGAGGCGTCTTGGCGGGGTTCGCGAACCAGAAAAAGCAAAAATATCGGTTTTATTTTACTTTATTTTCGCTATAATTCAGTCGAGAGTAAAGCCTAAAATTCGACATTGTTATTACTTTGAAATACGTCAAGAAAGTCCCCTCAATTACCTGAGAGGATAGAAACTTCTGTTAATTAACACAAACAATGGATTTTCTCAATTAACTTGAGCTGCGAGCGCAGCAATATTTGCCAACAAAATGAGAAGGCTTTCCTCTAATGGTGCATTCTGTCACCAACGTTAAGCCAACGACTTAAACCTTTTTACCATAATAGGAAATCACAAAATGAAACATGAAATTTCCAATCATATTTCTTACGTTGTAGGACACAAGCATTTATAGATGCCATTAGTAGTTCCTTTTTAGACCGGTAAAATCTAAAACGTCTAGAAATTATGCAAAATTGAAACGATTTTCGTACAGTTTTCTATAAACAGGAAGGAGCGAGTTGAATACGCGAACTTTGCAGTCGATAACTAAGCTTGAGATTGAGTTAGGAATCGCTTGCGAAATCTATGGGAATTAAACTCAGCCGCTTTCTTCCCCCTCTGCAAGACGGAATAACTTGAACACGTTTGTTTTGAGAAAATGATTTATGATTTATCGTAAAACGTATATTAAGTATGGTCGAATAATTCAGAATTTGGCAATAATACTCACTTAAATTCAAAGACAAATCTGCTTTGGTTTTTCGAATTAAGCTATTTTTCGAAATGCTGTTCTAATCTTAGCTTGTTTGGCACAACTATAATCCATGTAAGTCAATTCTCTTAGAGCTCGATTAAGTTGCACTCGGGATGCGGAATTAACCAACAATTACATTTGAATCTTTCATTTTTCTGTCAGATAGTAGAGCATAGCTCTAAGAGACGTATAAGTGTATTCTTTGCAAAGCACAGACCACAATTAAGAGAACTAGACGAGAAAATTAACTAAGGCCAGTCGAACAGTACATTCAAAATTTGAATGCTTTCTTGATTCGGACTAATAACTTTCCCTAAAAGCGCCAATTCTAAAAGTCACACATTTTCCCTTATCTAATAACAATTTGTCGTTAATTTGATCTAATCCCTGAAATGTTCAGGGTAGGCGTAAAAGTAAAAAAAAATTCTCTGTAAAATCATTCTTGGCTCTTTTAAGGCCGTACCGCGTCGGCATAAACTCAATTCCGCACCATCCCACACTTAGTATTCTTATTGATGTTACTCTAATATGTTTGGAACCCAAATGTGCAGTTATTTCTTTCAAGAGTCGCACGTCTGTGTGTCTTTTATTGACTCGGAGATGGATTAGCGCAGCCGGGCAAATTGGTGCTTTTGAAACGCATTTTATCATGATATAGTTACGGGTTTCATTCAATTGGGACATGACGACGCGTGCATTGCTTCTTATCAAGGAAAATTACTGAACAGACATTAACTAATCTCTAACAAAAACGCCACGCCATCGAATTCTTTCAGTGCTATTTTCGCGGGGAAGATGCTAAACATGATTGAATAAAGCACTTTGCTCTGCGGAAACTTCCCTATTTACACTTTTGATGGAAAACACGAAGAAAGGAAAAGCATTTGTCATAAAAACCCCAAACCCCATGGTACCATTACATTAGCCAGAGATGAAAGATCAGTTTCCATGGTGACCACAGCGTTTAGGATGGATAAAAGAATATCTACAACAAACTACACGGAGAGCGATAGGAAACAACTTTATTGCTAAAATATTATAAATTAAATGACATCCTTTTTAAAAGAGCCTACTGCTGTGATGCTCACTAAGCATTTTGTACCCTTTTAAGATCGTCTTCCTAAAACTATAACATTTTGACGACATGTTTTAAAAGATTGAAGGACGGGTGATGTTCTGTGTGTCATTAGGAAGACTAAACACGCGGGGTTTTCAGTCAACAATTTTTATTTAGTTAAGTAGGTTTTTCATCTTTTATTTCTTTCAATTTTTGTGCTGTTTTTAATTAAGTCTGTGATAGTTGAAAAAAGAAGTAACCCCATAAAACAATCTCTGAATAAACATCTAAAAAAAAACATTCAAAAACTAATTAATACAAATTTTGGACACAGAAAAAATTTTTGCTCAAAAATTAAGTTTCAAATTTGACATCGCAAACTTCAGATCCACCTGAAAAATTATAGCTATGGTGAAATTTTCTCAAGCTAATTCCTTGAGGATGCAAATTGCTCTTAACTAATAGCTGGTAATTTCTCTAAGCTCGCTATCTATTGGAATTATCGGCTAATGTTCGTTCGAGGTTTCATCAAGTTTAGTTTCGTAGCCATTACTACCAGTCTAGTGCTTACTTCACCGTCTTGGTGCAGCAGGGCGTCCAGCCTTCGTCTCTAGAACTAATAGGAAACACAGATAGTTTAACATTTAAACATTAAGAAAGCGTGGTGCGCGTAAGACGAGTTGACTAAAAACTTGGACACCAGTATACTCAAGCGACATGTAAACCTGATTTAATAAGGTCCACTAACACTTGTGTCAAAAAAATTTCAAGGTACAGAAGTCTCGCTTCTAATTGAAAATAATCAAAGTTTTCGAAATGCCTTTTTCAACACAGACTCTGATGGACGGAAAATGTCTGAAAGCTTAGTAGAATAAGAATCATGCCATTAAACAAAATGAAATTCTTTTAGGAATGGTCCTTTCACTAAGAATCGAGTATTATTATTATTTATTTTATTTTATTTTGATTTCATTTATTTATTTTTTCTAGTTTAGTTGAATTGATTAACAGATATTAAAGTAAAAAAGCAAAGAATAAGAGGAGATGAAGTGGCGTAAAATTTTAAACCACAAGAAGTTCGAAATAAACTCCTTCATCGATGTTTTGTCTAGAAATTTAGTTAATGATTCTCATCGAATTCAACCGCCTAAAAACAATAGCTTCGAAAGGAGCTTCAGGAAAATTCCTTCTAAACAACTTTTACTTTCTCTCAAAGAAAACTGAGTGGTCTGTCTCTCAAAATGTCGCCCAAAATCTAAGGATCTCTAGAACTTTCTCTAGTTTTTCAAGTCCTCCTTAGATCCTCGTTTGTATTAGGGATATTTTTTTCTTTTTGCGGCGATATGCACAAGTATTATTTAACTCTTTTTCTGGATTTCGCTGAGACAGGCGAAAGTGCTTATATTCGGCTTGTTTAATATAATTTTGTGTAATGACTATATAATGATTATAGTCGATTTTGTGACCACAAGCACCCGAGGTTATAATTTTCCAAATGGCAAACCGAATGCCTTCGGCGAAGTCTTATCGCATGCCAAAATGAAGGTTTTGATTCCCGCCAAATTATCTGTCGAAGATCCACGCTTGTTTCTGACAGTTCTGAAGCATTGAAGTTGTCTTAGACACACAATAGTGTTTTTAAACCCATCAGGGACAGTCAGCGTTTATTTATTTTTAATTAAGTCCGTGAAAATGAAGTAAGGGGGTAAAAAGGAACGTGTTCTGATACTCTTAGTTCGGTAACAATTTGTACATTTTTAATGAATGCATACATACACACTGCCACGTGCTGCCACACCCTTCAATCTCATGGTAATACACTTATTATCCCTAAAACCAATACTTATAAGCATTAGTTAAAACCTTGACTGCGCTCACCTTGCCCACTTTTCACCACACCCTCCGTCCTCAGTAAGACTCGATTTAATTGTAGGAAGTCTAATCAGTAATCTTTTAATTAAAACTATAACGCGTAAAAATTGCATTTAAAAAATTTGAATCTACTTATACTATACCACGTGTTCGTACTCCCAACACGTACGGACTGATCACCCTTAATGTTGAAATCTCGTGACTCTGTAGGGTAGTGTTTGTAATATCTACGCGTAGAAATGTTATTTAAAAACGCACACCCGTTTCCACGCCCTTGTACCTGAGACGTTCTGAACGACTCTAGATTTTTCATGTACAATATACCAAATGAATGTGTATAGTTTTAAAAACGCACACGCGTTCCCACGCCCTTGTACCGAGACGTTCTGAACGACTCTAGATTTTTCATGTACAATATACCAAATGAATGTGTATAGTTTTAATCATGTAAACTAACAAAGAACAGGTACAATTATTTCTGCTGAATGGTACATTATTACCTTGGCAAAACGTGATTGAATGAAACCAATTAAAACATTCAACTCGAAGTCATGAAAACTAATCTTTATTTTTTTATGAAGCTTTCCGCTGTCAACTTCGGAAGAAAGGCTCGCATCAAGGAGGTAATCTAGATTCATGAATCCATTCTTTTTTTATTGAACTCTTTCCTGCTTTGACATCCTTTGACGCAAACAGAACAGTAGACACTTAATCTTGACTGGCTTACGTGTAGGCACTCTTTGTCGCTACCGAGTTGATCATTTCCCGGCCTTCAGAAAATTTTCAACCAAGTTTTAGTTATCACGTGACGTTTATTCAGTTCATCACGCACGCAGCACGTGAACGTCACGCTTTTGCGAATGTACATTCGTAGTTTTAGTCATCATTCACTGATTTTCAAATCCTTTCACCTGCACAGCACGTGATCATCGTGAATTCGCACATGCGCAGATATACTTCCTCTGATATTGTGTCTTGCGCATATAAAGCGACTTATGAAGCAACAATAAACTCTACACCTACGTTAGATATCTTTTTTTTTTTTTTTAAAAAAAAAGATTCGAGATTAATTTAAGACCGGAAAGAAACGCCAAATTGAGGCTTCCAAAAGGCCGGAGTTATTGATAGTAGACACTTTAGATTTTTAATGATATGACCTCAAGGTTTTTTTAAGATGAAAGTTCAACAGCAAGAATTAAAACCAAAACTCGTCTGATATGATTTTCCGTTTTGATCTTGGCCCCCTTTTTCTCTAGTTTTCTTTCTCTTTCTCCTTTGTTTTTAAGATTTTCGTTTCTTTCGGTCGGATTCATTCATTTAAAAAAACCTTCCTGCACAGTAATGAAAATAAAATTTCAATTTCCAGAAATGAGACTCATTTGCTTTGCCCTACGGTAGTCCAGTCGGTCCACGACCATCCTATCAACTGATAGTTAGTCTTTATGAAAGGTACAGCTTTCGACATTTAAAAGCCAAAAATGTACAACTTGATTCGATCTTGGCACTACCATAAAGCAAGTTACAATCTTATACGACGAAACTAGGATGCCTAATGATCTAAAGAAATAGTCGAAGACCATTTTGAGTCCCGGATCAATCTATTTGTTTCTCTCGATATTTCGCCTCGATATGGTGCAGTTTTGGCGCGCGCGCGTCAAGTTTAAGTCTTCATCATATCGTCTTCTTTCATATCAGTATGAAATTAATATATGAAATATAAGATAAGATTAGTTTGTTAGATCTCGTGGAGAAAAATGCAATCGCTCAGCTTTCTTTGTCACTCGGAAATCTCTCAGCCAGAATGAGATTAAATCGTGGTAGGAAGTAGGAGACAGATATTCGATGGATATTACTGATCCAGACAGCCAGGCTTTTTTATTTACGGTTATACTTAGCGCCTACTTGGTGTTGAAAATTACAAACCCACCTTTTCACTCGGGTAGAATCGACATCAGATAGAAAATAAACAATCCTCGATGGAAACGAAACCCTTTGATCACTCAAAAGCGCGCCACTCAATTTATTTATTTTACCATCCATTAAAACATCCAAATGTATATTTTTGTTATCTTTTGCTTTCTGATTCAATTACCAGCCGTTTCTTTCACTTTGAATTAAGCGCGAGTAATAAACGCTTGTGAGATTTTGTGGTCAGGCGTCTTTATGGGTTTGTGGTAGAGATTATTTCTCTTCAAAGAACCATCTCCTCTAAACTGCTACTGTTATATGCCTCTATTTTTAGCACTGTAACGACCGGAAACTCTCGCTCTCTCTTCCCGGGGAGAGGACTGAGAAATACGAAGCCCATTCATCCCCCTGATCTGACAAAATTTGCTAGACCTTCACGAGATGTTGTGTTTTGCTTTGAGGCGCGAAGGAACGAGACGGCTTGGTGTAGGAATCAAGATATTAAACAACTTATCATACTTGTAGGCTAACGTGTTTTTCTCTTCTCTTTCACTTCAAGATCAAATCGTCCCGTCCCTTAGCTCGTCTCTAAACTGCTCACCAAACTCAGATCCAGAATACGTACCACGTTTTTCCAGAAAAGTCTTCGTGGGAGGACTCCCCCCTGACATCGATGAAGGTAGGTTGTGTCAAATTTGGAAGTGATGAAGAATTATTCGGGTGGGGATGGGGAGATTTCAATCGGAGAGTTTCAAAGAATCGAGTAGCTTTCCTGCGGTGTACCTTAAGCATGGAATATTCTACCCATGGAATATTCTACCCTTAGTCATGATGATCATGTTCTCAAGGAAATTGTGATCAAAAGGTTAAAAAATGTGGAACCTACCCCATAAAGTTGCCCCCTTTCTTGTGACACACTCTTCAGAGGAGCTCAAAAGAATACCTCCCCCAGCTAATGTACGTTCAGTCTTTAGGTCAGTTTTGTTAGTTTTTACCAAATCAATAAAAAAAAACCCTCATATTTTCCAACCATCACTCCCCGTGAGGGGCTCTTCCATGAGGTCCACTCCACACACACTACCACTACATTCAGTATTTACAGCACACAACACTCAGCTCACATGTTGATTTTTACGGAGGG
>WUAP02122682.1:0-15802 GCA_015163945.2 Stichodactyla helianthus | reverse complement strand
ACATGTGAATTCGACTGAGAAAATCAGCTTTAAAGTTTATGCAAATCAGGACGAATCTGTATCAGATATACAGACTCTTCCACGCTTATGATTTTCTATTGTTTTGGCCTCATTAATTATTCATGAGTATTATAATATTAACGATTTTATCTCGTTCTGCCCCCCAAAGACGCAAAGCATTATGGGGGATGTGAAAGTGGTCAATTTCAAAAAAATGTTATCGCAGCCAAAGGCGGTAGGTCATTCCAAGACGGTAACGCTAGAGAAGATACGTTAATATGGATGACCCTCAAACAAATTAAAGAATCTTATTCTCAAGGGAATAACACATGGTCAGAAATGGAACAAAATTACGCCCAAGTGGATTTGGTCTATTGCAGGATCAGTGCCTCAGTGTGTCTGTAAATGTGACAACAGCAAAGATCATCACAGTGGAATAGGACGTTTGCATGATGGCGTCATTTAACCACTACTACCAGAATGCTTCACGGATTTTCTTATTCAAATTTGCATTCCCACACGAGAATAGCAAGACAATTGGTGCTAATTAGTTAAAAAAAAGAAAGTGTGCTAGGGATTCTGGTAGTAGAGGTCAATGACGCCATAGTGCAAATGTCCTATTGTCACCAAATTAAGAAATATATTCGTTATTCTGGTTATTAGAGTGTTTTTGTACGTTGCCGGTTGTTGAGCAATGCAAGTTGACAGAGCTCGAGCTGGGCAAACCGAAGTCTGATACAGTGTACTAATTTACTAAAGCGTTATATTCACATGACAACGTTTTTCAGTTGGGTATATTGGATTCAAACAGTGAAATCGTATTTTATTTATTTTACATGGTGTACTTTAATACCTAGATAGTGTGCTATCTAACACGCCAAAAAAAAAAAAAAAAAAAAAAAAAAAAAAAGCGTGATCTAGTTTTCTCATACAATTTCCATGTGATCGATCCTGTCGCTCTCACATTTACCTAAACTAGGCTCCCTGTGTCTAAGGAATCGCATGCGCTGAGAACCTCCAAGTGTACATCTTGAGACAGAGCAAACGCAAAATTTTGAACTTTGCTCGAAACCTGTCTATTGTGCTGCATGTGATTCATGGTAAAATGTGGGGGCCTTATATAAGTATGATGGTGTGGCTGGCTGACTTTGTTTACCACTGAGCGGCATTAAACTTAGAGCAGATTTCGTATGACTGTGAAAAAGTCGCGGTACGGTCAGTGCCGTAAATGTGCCTTGCCGCGACCGTGATGTTTTCTAGAATTTTGAAGTTCCTTGCCGCGCCTTGACCGTGTTCGTGCCGCGACTTTTTCACAGTCATATGAAATCTGCTCTAATTTCTACCCAATCACAGTCCGTCGTGATTTTTTATATGGCCGGCCCTATGTTCAAGCTCTTTCTTTTCTTTTTTTTTCTTTTTTTTTCTTTTTTTTTCTTTTTTTTTTTTTCTTTTTTTTTTTTCCGCCTTAAAACTATTGACAATGGCTGGACTAATCGAGTCATTCACTTAAGAATAAGATTAATTGTTTGAGGCTCATCTATATTAACGTGTCTTCTCAAGCGCTACCAAGAAACAAAGAAACAATATCCAAGGGAATGACACGTGGTCTGAATGAGGAAACAAATGAAACAAATACGCCCAAAGGATTAGGTTCATTTAATCAAATATATTTGAATCTCAGAAAAGTCCGAAACTCTTAATGATAGTGATAGTTTAAATCTGAATTATCTAAAAACCGAGCAAAAAATGATTTTCAAAACACAGGTCGAGCCGGGACGGAGGTTTTGATCATCAATGTATCGCGCGATTAGTTGTTCGCTCAGCTGGTAGTGAATAACGTTAATCATATGCATGGCTATGCACAGGCGGCGCAAGTAGTGTACTTGCTGAAGTATACGAGTATTTTTAAAAATAGGCGAAATTGTAAAAAAAATCCTTATAGTAATAAGGGTAGTTTTCTTGTTAACTTATCGACATATAGACGTTTCATCGCCATCCAAGGTCATTTTGAGGCGATTTCGGTAATGTGGGTTCTCCCCGTAATAATCTATGTTTGTTTGTGAAAAGTGCCACATTACCAAAAACGCCTCTAATGACCGCGGATGGCGATGAAACGTCCATATATGGATAAGTTAACAATAAGTTAGTCCTTGGACTGACTTTCTTGTAGTTTAGTAGAAGTGGGAAATCTCTCAGATAAAGCTCAGGGCAGCGTGAAACTTTGCCAGATAATAAAGTGAGACACGATTAACACAATGGAGAGGCGAAAAAATGATTTTATGAATTTTATCTTCACATAATTATCTGTAAGCATTATCAAACAAGTCGCAAAATTAAAGAAACCTTCACAAAAACATCGCTTGCTTTGCCTGTGTTATGATGGCAAAGAAGACGTAGCCTCCAGACAGTACTTTGATGAAAAAGAGGGAGAAGCCGAAGAGAAGCTAGAAAGGAAAACCTAGAAGGCAGAGGAAGAATCGAAGAAAAAATGAAAAGAAAGAAAGGAAAAAGGAAGAAAAGAGAATAAGAAAAACAAAAAAAAGAAAGAAGAAAGAAAGAAAGAAAGAAAAGAACTACCAGAAAAATAAATAATAAGAAGTAAATAATAATTACTCCAAATGAAGAACTGTCTCCCGGGCTTCCTGTTACATGACACTGAAACACTTTATTCCCCTGGTACTTTCCGTCCCTTGTCAGCGTTCGAGCAAAATTACTTCAGATCCTGTATTTAGTAAATCCATTTACATCCTCCTTTCGCATTTTATTCCACATTTGAGAAAACGCTGTTTGTTTTCTCTTAAATCTCCGAAGTCTACTTCATATACTTTATCCCTAGCTAACCAGACCCTGACCTCGCTTGCACGCGCTTTAATCAAGAAGAATTTTGGGTAACTCCGGGAAAGGTGCATTCACAAATATGATACTGTATAATGTATAGTGGCCGTGCCCCTCTCACATTATCTGTAAAACCTTGTTTTCTTTTCCCCTTGGCCATAAATAATGACTGTAAAATTCTTCGTTTGCTTAATGGGACGCATTTTTTCTAGAACTCCGGCGAAGTTTCCTTAAATAATACGGCTTTTCTATTGCTTCGGGATCTCGTGACTGGGTTTGATTAGTCACCAGGTAAAACGTCACAAATATGGCGACCATGGCCTGACACAACTGACCAATCAGAAGCCTTGTTTCGACATATACATGCATATATTAAGTGCAATACAACACCCGATCGTTCTCTACTGGATTGATTTTGAAACCCTTCTGAACTTTGGAAGCGGTTTCTCTACTGGATTTGTCGCTGCAGGACTTTGATCGGTCGCGAAATCTTCCAAGGAAAGACTGAACATTTCGATTTGGATTTGACGACGCTGTACGTTTGAAAGAAGATGGATTTTTATCCGTATATTTTGATGGTGCTGATGTTGTGTTCATCGACTCAGGTATAAAGTCCAAGTATTACGTATAAGTTATTGTATTGCACAACATGAAAATTTAGAAAGATTTTATCCTGTTTTGGGGTCCTAAATAGCTAATTCTCATCACCAATGTGGACAAAACGAACAGAGTTTGATTGAATAAATTATCTTGAATTTGTTGTTTGCGTGCCACTTTTGCTGCTAGAGCTACAACAAGTGATCGTCACATGCTTTCAAAACGTTGAGATAAGCTTACATTATTTTTAAATATTTCGATTTCAGGCGAGGGATAAAGCTCCTGTTCATAAGAAGGGATATTGTGTTTGGTACGACCAGTGCCTTAAAAGTGAAGGAAAAGCTCTAAACTGCCTGTACAATAACCCGGCAAAGATACTGAATGATACCAAAGGCATCAGCTTGCTGGACAAACTCTGCCCTCGGTTTTCTGACAGAAGAACATGCTGTAGTACGAAACAGCTTGAAGCTCTGGATAAAAACCTCAACACGATGAGACAGTTCACTAGCCGTTGTCCAGCTTGTTGGCAGAACATGTTGGATTTATTCTGCGAGTCCACTTGTAGTCCTGACCAATCTCTCTTTATGGATCCAACACAAACAATTGGTTTTCCACCTGTAACGTCAATCTTGAAAGTCAACTACTATGTATCTCCAGAATACAAGAATGGACTTTTTGATTCTTGTAAAAACGTGATTTTCCCTGGAGATAATGAGAATATTTTGAACTTGCTTTGTGGGGAGAGTGCAGAGACGTGCACAGCTCAGAAACTTCTGCATTACATGGGCAGTACTAGCAATGGGTTGTCACCTTTTGATATTCTATTCCCACAAATAATACCCCAGAATATGACCTGGATGAATGCAACTACCTATCGGTGTAACGAGACTTTTGTCAATCCGTGGACCAATAAGACGTCACTTAAATGCAGTTGTCAGGATTGTGCATCATCTTGTCCATATCTCCCACCAGCACCACAGCCACCCAAACCAAAAACCATCATTGGTCTAAGGGTGCTGTCTTTCTCCCTTCTTATTGCCTATCTTGCATTCTTTTTCACTTTCATTCCAATAAGCTTCTACTTAATTTTGAGAAAAAGAAACCACTATGCCCTTATATCAGAGGGCCCAGGACCTGTTTCATCATCTATGCCATACACAAATGGACAGCCACCACCAAATGCTATCAATGTTAAGTTTGCCCGTAAGCCAGGCTTGTGTGAAAGGATGGGATTCTGGATGGATAAAAAGCTACGGGTGGTGTTCTCAAGATGGGGTCGTTGGTGTAGTTTGCATCCCTTCTTTGTCATCATTGGTTCAGTTATCTTTGTCGGCATCCTAGCTGGAGGGTTAAAGTTCTACAAAGTTACAAAAGACCCTATTGATTTGTGGTCTGCACCTGGCAGCAGAGCACGGAGGGAAAAAGATCTTTTTGATTCAAAGTTTATGCCATTTTATCGTACAGAACAACTGATTATCACAGCCAACCCTAAATACCCCCAAAACCACACTGGCTACAAAAGATACCCAGATGACAAGTTCATACCATTTGGAAATGTTATTGGGCATTTGGACTTGTTAAATCAGGTAAGAAAAATGTAGTAAATCAAACTAGAGGGAAAACCAAATGAAACTCAGAAAAATCTAAGTCCCAGATAGGATTCAAACCCATGACCCTCTGCACTCTAGTTAGATGCTCTCACCTTTGAGCTATTGGAGACTCTGTGGTATGAACCCAGGGGGAATTGTTATATAGGATCTAGCTCCTTGGGTTGGGCATTTGACAAGAACATTCTCCCCCAGAGGAGGGGTAGAAGAGGGAGACTCATGAAGAAAGTTTGGGGAAATTTGACATTTGTTAGAGTCCAAGGTTAAGGTAAGGTTCACACTGTTCCTGGAATTCCTGAAAAACTCCTTGAATTTTAAAAATTTCTTACAGGGTCCTGGAAAACTCCTTGAAATTTTTATTGGTATAAGGTTGGAAATGAAATTTTAAAATTAAGTGTTCTGGAATTTTTATATTAATACCCTGGAAACTCCTGGAAAACACCTGAAATTTTATAGTCTTCAAGTAGTGTGAACCCTAGGTAGAGAAATTGACTCTGTCATCTCCAAAAATGTTAATTCCCCCTCAGTCTGCCCACTCCCACACCACTACCTTGGGGCTAAACATTGATAGCTGCATTATATGTATAGCTTCATAGCCACCAGTCTCTTCAGTTCTTAATTTATAATTTCAGACACTAGATCTTCAGCTGGCATTGACATCCATGAAAGTACCATTCACAGAGAATGGCAAAACACGAAATATAACCCTTGAAGATGTGTGTTACAAACCTCTTTCTCCATTGAATGATAAGTGTGTCATACAGAGTCTATTCCAGTACTTTCAAAACAACAAGACAAGGCTTAATCACTGTGTGTCCTCACTGGGACATGAGTGTACTCCTGGCATGAAAGATTTTGTCAAAGCTGATTTCCATGATCATATCATATATTGTGCAAGGTAATGTGCTTTGTTATACAGTGCAAACGTGATACATGTAGTAAATACAGGCTTTTGGGATTCAAAAAGTTCTAAATCATGTGCCAGAATCATTCAGTAAGAATAGCTCTCATTGCAGACACATGCAGATGAGATACAGATGAGCCTTCATATTAACATGCATTGATAGCCTCACTTGAATGATTCTCATGACAAAAGATTATCTTATTTCAGGCTCAACGTCTGTAATAAGAGCTATTGCCAGATAATAAGGCTTTGTTTAAAATACAGAAAAGTTTTAAAAATATCCATATCAAATATCCATATTGCAGTGAACAATGTGTGTAATACCAGAAGATTACAGTTAGGATTGTTAATATTATTATTATTATTAATACCAATAAAGCCCAGTGTTTACTAGAGACATAAGAAGCAACAAACATGCTGATAATGTGTAATACCCAACTGAGTCTGAATACGTTGCTTATATTATGCTTATTTTACTACTGTACATGTAGACCAGGCTTAAAACAGTGGAACATCAGATTTGGAAGAGTTGTTTCTAGAGTTGCCAAATTAGGAAAACAGCCTCACATCGGGAATCATTTTCTTCTTGTGTTATGTGTTATAAATACAAAATAATATGCTTTATTATATGGTAAGGTATTTTTGTGTGCTATCATTGGTCAATTTGCAGTCTATGAGTTATGGCATGGAAAGCCTACCTTAGTTTTTAACTCGTGGATACGTGTAGCATAGAAATGAGTTATTGTGGGCACTTAATCATGCTAATGAGCCACTCGCTCACTCAGGTGTTAGCAGATCGATATCTAAATGTTTGTTGACGTCATCCACTCATGAAGTATGTAAGTAATATTTTTGCTGACATCACTTCTTAAACATTTATCTGTCATCTTAGGTCGTCAGCATACAAATGGTCCACAAATTGTACAAGTACACTAAGCTGCACAAAGCTTTTGTAATCTTAATAGGGCCAGAATTGTATTTACACCATTCATACTCCATCTGCTGTTCAATGTGGGATGATTGATCTGGCACTGGCCATGATCTAATGCCACGATAAGCACATGCACACATGTAGGTAAACATCAATCTTGTTCCCAGATCCACTGTTTCTAGGTAAACGTGGTCTGCAAAAGGACTGGTGCTACACAGGCAAGCCGTTACATAAAATGTTTGTTAGTTGCTAGGAGGTGCCAAAAATCCTACATCTTCTCCTTGTTATTCGATTTTTTCTTTGTGGAATATTTCTTTGAAAACTACAAAAGTAAATCCTATCACAAAGTCTACTCAACTGAAATTTTGGGTGTTTTGGTGGATCAATGCTTAGATAACAGATGACCGATCTAACGGAATACACAGGACGATGTCACAGTCAAAAGAAACAAGGCAAGAAGTTTGGACTGGCTCAAGGCAATCATCACTAGTGTTAGCTGAGTTTTTGGGCAAACATTTAATTGGGAAGTACTGCCATAATGAATAAAATGAAATAAGTGTTTGAATGGATGAATGGCTCAACAAATCCTGAAAATTCTTGATATCTTGGTTTATTTGTTGCTTTCAGCTGCAACAACATTTTTAAAATCAGCATTCTTTTTTAAATAATAACGTGCAGTCTTCAAAAAGTTTTTTAGTCAGTGCCTTGTGATCAAAATCCATCAATACTTCAAGTTTTCAGTGTTGCCTGAAACCATATTTTTACTCAACTAAATGAGAATGAAAAACTTTGCGAGTTTGTTTATGTTTATTCAAAGGGTCAGAGTTCAACACTTTAATAGCCAATCCACAACTGAATGTCTCATTTCAAAGATAAACAAATTGGTGATTTTATTTCAATCCACACGTTCAGCATGTGGTGCGTTTGATCTGTTTGCCTTGTCATGTAATAAACATCTTATTAACCTCACTTGATTCATACCTAAGTTATCAAACCTCACTTTTTCCACTTTTTTATGGCCTGAATGCTACACATTTGGGCCATAAACCAATGGAAAAACTCAGTCCATAAATTACAGCACAGCCCTTGAACTAGGTTGGGGTTAGGTAAGAGGTATTTGTTGACATAATATTTGCTCCAAAATTATTTTACCTTTATATAATATTTTAAGAGGTATTTATTTTTCCACTATGAAAATCCTAATATTATATCAAATATTTTTTCCAGTGCACCAACATCACTTTCTGACACCAAATGGGGTGGAGGACCTTGTTTGGGTGAAAATGGTATACCAGTCAATCCAAATATCGTTCTGGGTGGATTCGATGGAACAGAGTACAACAAGGCAAATGCTCTGATTATAACCTTTGTTGTCCGCAATCACAAGGATGAGAGCAAGAATGCCAAGGCTGAAGTTTGGGAGAAGGCTTTCATTGAATACATGAAGAAATATGTGGCAGACCCTACCAACAGTAACTTGGTAATTAGTTTCTCTTCTGAAAGGTCGATTCAAGACGAGCTGGACAGAGAGAGTGAGACAGACATAGCCACTATTGCTGTCAGTTACACCATTATGTTTGTGTACATTACCATTGCACTTGGTCAGGTCAACTCTTGTGGAAGGATTATGGTGAGTAATTTTGAAATACAAATGGAAATCCCTGTAAAACTGCAAGGGATTTTCCTCGCAAAATTTAAAGATGTGGCATGAAATGCAGTCATTGGAGTGGGCAGAGTGAGCATATTTTGTTTTACTACACGTATAAGTGAAATACATGTAAACATACATGTAGTCAAAAAGCTCAAAACAGACCATAAATCAGACGAGAATGCGATGTTTGATTAATTAAAAATATTTGTTGTTGTTCAAGAATTTAGCCTTAATAGATATTGTTGCATACCAGTTTTTTCAAGCAAAACATTGAAAACAAAAATGGGCTGGAGCATGTTACATCACTAAAAATAGAAATTCCACCTTTAACAGAGAGACAGTGACATAAAGTTACACTGCCCTTTTCTGATTTATTTCTATAGTATTTTGTAGTTGTTTTAGAATCAAAGACATTGTCAGTAGATGACATTTTGCTAATGCTTGTAATTGCATGAAGTTTTTTATATTGTTTTTTACTGTTAGCAATTAACGCATTTGTAATCCTGATGATAGGCCATCAATGTGATAACATTTTAGTTGAAGAAACTGGTACAGTCAATGTCATTAACATTGTCCACCAAAAAAAGACAGACTAAAAGAAATGTCACACAATTGATTTCTTTATTCATTTAAAGGGATAAAAGTTCAAATTTACCCCAAAGTGTTATTATACTGTAAGTTAACAGGGGGTAATGAATATAAACTCTACGTACACAATGATTTCCTTGAACAAACATTCAGAGTGAGGTTTTGAGTATCACGTGATATTTCTTTTAGTCTAAATGTCTTTTTGACATTTAATGACATTTACTGTATATTATAAAAGATTAACTGGTTTCTTTTGATCACCAGATTGATTCCAAATTTACCCTTGGGTTCTGTGGCATCATTATTGTGTTATGTTCAGTTCTTTGTTCTATTGGATTCTGGAGTTACCTTGGTGAACCTGCAACTCTCATCATCATAGAAGTGGTTCCATTCCTTGTGCTGGCTGTTGGTGTTGACAACTTCTTCATCTTGGTTCAAGCCTACCAACGTTTGAATCGCTATAGCAATGAAGACATACCTATAAAAGTTGGCCGTGCTCTTGGTGAAGTTGCACCTAGTATGCTGTTGTCATCTTTGGCTGAATCTGTGGCTTTTGCTTTTGGTAAGTTGAATTTTTTTAATGGTAATTGAACTGATTGGAGTGCAATTTGCTCTGAAATCAAACCTGCAATATAAAATCACAAGTTCAAATTTATGCACATTGTGCAACATATATTACTTAGAGCACTAAAGGTCCATGTAGAGAAATAAACATCATCAAAGGAGAGCTGGATCATACTAACTACATCCAGAAACTGAAAGATTGCCATCTAAGGATTTCCAAGAGCAATGGATGAGGAAGTTCCAAACAGCATTGTTAGATACAACAGATGTTTTCTAACAAACCAATGTAGAGAAATGAATCTCCACTTTTATTTATGCTAGCAGCAGAGATAGGGAAATGTACAAAATTATGTTGATGACAATAGCAATGATGTGTTATGATAATGATAATAGATTTAGATAGTGATAGTAATATTGAAGATATTGGAAATGATGATGATGATGACACTGATTGGATAATTATATTTTCCAGGTGCAATGTCCAATATGCCTGCAGTAAAAGTCTTCTCTCTCTATGCTGCTGTAGCAGTTTTCATTGATTTCCTGTTCCAGATCACATGGTTTGTTGCATTAATGTCACTAGATGCCAGACGACAAGAAAGTAATCGCATGGACATTTTATGTTGTGTCAGAGACAAGGACAGCAATGCATCACATGAAGATGGATTTTTATATCAGTTTATTGAGAAGATTTATGCCCCAGCATTGCTTTCTGATTTCGTGCGACCCTGTGTGATTGCATTCTTTGTTGCTATGCTCTTTACAAGCATCTCAATGTCAGCCAGGATCTCTGTTGGACTTGATCAAGAACTTGCATTACCAAAGGTAAGTCTCTATTATAGACCTCTTGCACATGTTGTCAGAGCAGCTCAATCTGGGGGACAAAACAAAGGACTTTTGCTCTCTTGAGAGCTAGAATCCATTGTTTTGTCCCCCAGATGGAGCTGCATTCTAATGTGCTGCAAGGGGTCTACATATGGAAGTAAGACAGTTTTCAGATGCCAAAATAATCCTGATTATGATGTTGGATTGAATGTGTACGTGTACACTACATGTATATTGGTGGATTGAAATGACCAAGGATTGAAAAGACCAATAATAGACCTTTTCAGCTTGGGCATAATAATTTCCATTTCAGACCACGTGTCATTCCCCTGAGTTTTATTTCTTTGTTTAATGGTAATGCTTGAGAAGATAGATCTTTTCAGCTATGGCATCATGATGTTTTCCCATTTCTTTGTTTGAGGTACACCGATAATGCATTTTCTCCAGGGATTGACATGTGGTCTGAAATAGGAAACATTCACCCAGGCAAATTATGGATTTGGTTTATTTTCTATTTTAGCCCACATGTGTCCTTGGGTGTTATAGAATAAGTACTAAGAATCTCACTTTCTGATTGGCTGAGGCACATGCTTTATGAGAGCACACAGCACACGTTTGCACCTTTGTATTTTATAAAAGAAATAAAAAAAACTTGCTCACTGCTGTGTGCAGTTATAAAGCAATTGGGTATGGGCAGAACATGAGAGAAGTGTTGAAGCACTTGGCTATGCATGTTTTCTATTTTTTCATCATTTCTTTGTTTTGGGGTAACATTTGAGAGAGAACCATGGATAAGCCTCAAAGAAACCAGGAATAAAAACATTTTACCACTCTCTTCCATAAGCTAGTCATCTTTTTCCAACCAGCACCAATCCATGAAAGCCAGTCTATTTGAACATGCTGACATCTTCATTCCTGTTAGGATTCATTTCTACTGAACTGGTTCAGAGACATGAAAGAATACCTACATGTTGGGCCTCCTGTGTACTTTGTACTTGATGGCCAGTATGACTACGAACATAAAAAAGGACAAAATATGGTGTGTGGTTCAGCAGGATGTAATTCTAATTCTCTAGTGCAACAAGTCTTCAGAGCCTCCCTCCTGTCAAACAGGTTTGATTTCAAGAACATTTTCTATGTATTCCTAGAAGTCTTTTTAATTGTATTACTTGGTCTTTGAAAGATGCTCATAGCTGTTTTTTGGTTAACCCTTTCACTCCCAAAAAATGCCACTGCGTTAAAAAATCGTAATTTTCTGAATAGCGTAAACATCGACTTGACTTTTGGTTGAGAGCATTGGCTAGTGAGTCCCTCAAATCAAAGTAGCCGATAAACCTAAAAAAAGTCAGCGATTTTGGCACAATCTCATCGTTTCAATTTTGATAAGAACAAAAATGACCGTTTTGATATCACAGAAGAAGACCAAAACTCACAGGAATTTGACTTCATTTTTTTCACTGAAATCATGGTTGCAAATCCAAGAGTCAACATTCACAGCAAAATGCAGTCCTAGCCCTAGGTTAAAAGCAATTTTCCTCTCTCTTATTTGCTGTCCAGGCCAAGGAACAGCCACTCGTTTTAGTGCCTTCTGGCCTTTCCTCGAATTTCAATTTCACAACTGCACTGCATGCTGGGAAATAACCAGATTTTTTGACAGGGAGCCTTCCCTTCCATACATCTTGTATATTTATTCTTATATCTTTAATGTCTAGTCTAAAGCCACCCCGACCTACCGCCAAAATTTCACGCTGTCTGTGTTCTTCAGTGGCCACAACTTCCAAAAAATGCCCTGGTAGGTCAAGAAATTCATCAATAGTCAAGTCCCAAGGCTACTTCGTTTCAGAGCCGCCATTTTTTCGAATGTACAAGCAGAAAACCAAATTCGCCAACAAAGTACACCGCCTTACTAGATTCTTTCATAAAGTGGACTCTTTGCTGCCTTCACGCTTAATGATGCTCCTCAGGCAGCCACCAAAGATGAAAAATGGCTCTAAACTTACTAAAAATCCAACAAAAACCAGATTTGAGTCGTTGTTGTGACTCCAAAGGAACAAGCAAACTACGTAAGACTGACGTTTCCGCAGAACTTGGGCCTTCGTTATTTTAGAACAGCAGCACTTTCCATGGTAACACCAAATAAGGAGTCACGAAATCCTAAGGATCGTTTATGTGCAGAAAATTGCACGAAAACGCTTAAGCCCCCTTGGGAGTGAAAGGGTTTATACTTAATAGAGCAGATTTCATTGACACTGTGAAAAGCTGACAGCATAATGGTGCCGTAAGCATGCCTCACCACAACCGTGATGTTTCTAGAATTTTGACAGTGTTCTTGCCACTTGACTGTGTCACAATCATGTTCATGCCTTGAGCTTTTCACTGTGATACAAAATCTCCTCTAGCTGTACATGTACTGTAATTGGAGATGCAGATTCTAAGATTCTAAACACAATCCATAAAGATTAAGACAGTAGGAGATTCCCCTCAGTTATTGAATTTAAGACTGTTAAGAGTTGCCAAGGATTGAATCCTTAACCTTCCACATGACAGTTGTGCTCAATGTTTTTTAATGTTAAGTTCCAAGATTGCAATGCCTGCCTCATCGTGGGTTGATGACTACTTCAGCTGGCTTGACCCAAGCAGTACTTGCTGTCGTATTCTACACAAGCAGACCTGCAACATGATCAATGTTACCAAGTCATTCACCATTAATGGAACAGTTATCAACTCCACTAAACCTGAAGTCAAGTGTGAAGTATCTCCTGAACCTGAAAGTCCATTAACATTTTGTAATGCAACTAGTAAGTGAATACTGTGCTCTGTTTTAAACAGTCTCTGGCTCAGGAGACATTCTTGGAGTTCGATGTAAAAAAAAAAAAAAAAAAAAAAAAAAAATTTAATGTTGTGATGAAGTACATTGTATACATGTAACTGAGTAATTAAATGAATAATGCCAACAACTTAGTGTTTGTATTTCAGTGGAGCATCCAACCGGTGACCAGAAGGTCACAGATTCATTTCCTGTCAGGTGGAGTCAGAATTTTTTCTGAGTTCCCTGTCAAACTAGTGACAAACTGAATACATTTCTATCGTTTTTTTCCTAGCTGATGTCTTTGTATCCAAAAATATTTTCATCTTTCACAGTTGATAATAAACTATGCTTGCCATGTCTGAATAAGTCCCAAGAAGGAGAGCGGCCAACCCCTGGACAGTTTGACAGATACTTGCCATTTTACCTGAAGGATAACCCTGAAATAACTTGTGCCAAGGGTGGACATGCCGCCTATGGGAATGCTTTACAACTGAATGACTTATCACTACCGGGTGTTAAGTACCTTGTTAACTGTAAGTATGAAACTAATACATTGTGGTTAAGGTGGCTCCCAGTAGTTATTTTTAAGTCACATTTCCCTTTTTGAATCCGCTTATACATACTCTTACTTGAGCTCAATGAATCTGAATTTTACACCAGATGTTAGACTTGGATGAAATTTTTGAACAATGATCTTTTTATGATAATAAGCGTTTCCATGGCAAGGATAAAAAAACTTTTTGAAAAACAGTTTTTTCCTAAATATCTTTCAAAATCGGGCTACCCTCGAAATGTGAATAATTGCACTATAATTTACATAGTGTAGCACACTAAATGGAAAACTTTCAAAAAAAGTTATCTGTTTAATTTCGAATAAATCTCTGAAACATTTTTAAAATGTGTTTTTTCATGTTGGAAATATAAGCAGTCCAAATATTCCATATGACTCACAAATTATTGTTAAATCACCAGAGAAAGTTTCCTTAGACTGCCATTAGTATTCCCTCTCTAACTCCTTGGGGATAAAGAGAGAGAGCATTTCATTGAAGTGCAAGTGAAAACATCAAGCAAAACTGCACTACAGTACAATAAAATGAATTGTTTCGATGGAACTACTTTTTTTTTTTTTTTTTGATAGACCAAATCGGCTAACACAATGCTGCTTACATTTCTCTGGGAATAAACAATTTTGTTCCAAAAATTTCCATTTCATTTTCGTGTGATCTCAAAACACAAAAGACTTGATCTTACAGTATTTCCAAAAGATTTGAGTTGGGTGGAAATGTTAAGAGCAACATGTTAGCCAATTTGGTCTATTGTTAACTTAAAGTATTCCTTTCCAGCATCATACTTCATGTCCTATCACACCATCCTCAAGACATCAGATGATTATGTGGCTGCTCTCAAGAGTGCTTATGAGATTGCAGAGAAGATTACCAAGACTATCAATGACCCTAACATCAATGTTTTCCCATACAGGTAAGCTTTAGCAAGTGCCTCCTTCAACATAGTTCACCATGTACACCTTTTTTCATTTTTTACTTTAAAGATCTAACAATTTTTAATATCTTTTCAGTGTGTTCTATGTGTTTTATGAGCAATACTTAACTATCGTCAAGGATTCATGGGAAAATCTCTTATACTGTGCAGGTAAGTAGGTGGGCTTCTTTCAATTAGGGACTAGTCATGAAATAAAGAGTCGGGGAGGGAGGGTTTAATCTTGATTTAAAGGAGCTCTTTTTCTTCTGCCCCAGTTTGAAAATGAGGTTGAAAAAGTGATGACTGCTCCCCAGTTTCTACAACCAGCCAGCCATCCACCTTTACCACCCCTCTCTTTACTTTGATCTGTCACTTACCAGTTTTCTTGACCTTGAGATTTTTCCATTGGTTACATGATGTTATTATCTATTTTTAATTTAATTACAAATAATAATATCATGTTACCACTTTGTTTCCAGCGGCAGTATTTGTGGTTACTTTCCTGTTGATGGGATTTAATCTTAGCATCGCTACTATTGTAACATTCACTGTTGCTATGATAATAACCAACCTGTTGGGCTTGATGTATTTATGGGACATCACTCTGAATGCTGTCTCACTTGTCAATCTTGTTATGGTAAGTTATTGAATCTGGTTCTCAAGGTAGTGCCAAAATTATGCCTTTTTTTTATACTGAAAAGATCCAAAGAATTTATTAATATGCATTTCAAAATTAGAATCATTGCTTTTTATTATCCTTTCTTTTAAGTATACATGTACTAAGCTTTGCACTTTAGTGAGAAAGGATGAAAATTAAATCATAACATTTGAATGTCTAACATAATATTTCTAATTGGAACTGCCACTCAGACCATAAGAAAAATTACTTCTGATTGGCTGAATTTTTTTAACTGCTTCAATGTTTCAGCCAAAACAAAACTAGACGCCTATTAGGCGTTTACTGGGCTACCTGTGTCTTGCGTATTAGATGCATTGATCAATCAGATGCAGA
>WUAP02122671.1:2694-15804 GCA_015163945.2 Stichodactyla helianthus | reverse complement strand
AATTTTAAAAAAGTAGGCGATGGTAATGATTAGAGTTTTCGTGGCACAAAGCGACCAAAATGTCAAAACAATATTATTCTTCTTAAAATACTGGATTATTAGCGCTGAGCACTGGGATTACCGCTTCGCCTTTGGCATTGCTCAAAGTCTGGTTTATCCGTCTCCGGTTCGACCCTTGTCCGTCTAGCTACACTACATCTACTGCAAATTCCTTTAATGGTTAAGGTACCTATGTCTCTTTTTAAAAGATCAATCTTTTAATTAAAATATCATGAAAACTGACACCGAGACAAAACTCTCGAAAACAAATCCTTCGAAATCTTCACCGGCTATTTTTATCCCAACGTTCCACAAACTCCCACACAAAATCCATGCCAGTGAAGCTCGGCGTTGCGTAGGCTAGTGGAGGTACATTTTGACTCTCCAGGGATCTTCAGCTTTGTGTTTGTTTTAACCCCTACCACTATTATCAAAACTCCATCAATCGTCATACCATCACTACGTCCATCTTTCCTTCTAGTAGGACTGTCACTGGGCTCACATGCACTGTGATTTCCGCCGCACAATATGTTGTAGATCGTTCCATACCAGTGCCATATTTGGGGTCGTTAGTTTTCCAGGGAGAGGAGTAGGGAAAGGGGGCGATGGGATTTTTAACGCGACAGAAATAAGATTGGAGCTCATCCCCATCTTTATCATTGTTGTATGCCCTTTCAGTAAAGATTAACTTCCTCTAAAACCTTTAGTCTTGCCTTTACAGCCAGGTTTTTCCGTAGCTCCTCTAAAAACCGATGCTCTCCTCGCCGACAAAAAAAGAAAAGAAAAGAAAAGAAAAGAAATGAAAAAGAAAGAAAGAAGGAAGGAAGGAAGGAAGGAAGGAAAGAAGGAAGGAAAGAAAGAAAGAAAGAAGGAACCAACCAACCAAACAAACAAACAAAGAATGAACGAAAGAAAGAAAGAAAGAAAGAAAGAAAGAAAGAACCCTCGCTACTTTATGTAAATTCCGATGTCTAGGTGGGAGGACATCCCGTTTACTAGGAGAATCAAAAATTCAGGATCACTGTACTAGGATCTGATCAGAGATCACTGATCAAATTCAAGGATAATATAGGTATCAGATCAAAGCCTTGGACTGAATGCAGGATCAGCTGAAAAAAGTATCAGTGATCAGAATTCTGGAAAAGGGGGCGGAGTGGGGTGGATAAAAGGCGGGATCCTTTGAAGACAAATATACCTGTTCATGATGAGCCAAGTTTGATCTCTTTCACTTGTCTGTGATGGTAGATATTCGTACGAGGAAAATAATTGCGGCATCGTTAGGTCCTTAGGAAAATAAACATGAACGGAGCTATAAAAGCGATAAAACGTAAACATCAAAAAGCGCATTCTTGCAGATATCGTTCAACGAAATTGATGCATTTTCTGCCAGGGGCGTAGCGAGGACCCACGAATTGGGGGAGCACCCAGAATAGAAAAGCAAAACAACAACAACAACAACAGAAGCAAACAGAAAGGAAAGAAACATCTTTATTCCTTGTAAATGTTAAAGTTGTCTCTGACTTAAAAATTCTTAATTTCAGACGTTTCGGCATATGCTTAAGCCTTCTTCAGTGTACCAATGTTGGCCGCGCGAGCACAGGCAAAAGGTTTTCAACTGTCACTAGTGCTCGCACCCGCTTTAACGAGCACGGTGTTCACATCAGGCAAGCTCATTCGGTCATTCCCATCTTTATTCATTAATTCCTTCTTACTTTCTGTGTAAATAACGTCCTATTATATATTATAATTAACTATATAATTTATCTTATTTTTCTTACATTTATTGGGTAGTCGCTGATATAACTTATGTTATAAGGTGCCAATAAAAGCATGTCTGTCTGTCTGTCTTGGTATGACTGAATCTGGCTGTTATTACATTTGAGCCTACAATAAGATTTTCTTTTGTTTTAAGAATCATAAAAGTGAGGCTATCGGGTAAATGCAATGCTTATTCTCTTATTTGCATCTCGATCGCTGGCATCATCCATAATGGCCGTTATTACTCACTTTCCTCGTGGAAAATTAAAATCTTAAATAAACATTCATGCGCATGCGCACGCCAGTGACAGCCATTGATTTTTTGGAACAATCTACAGAGCGCTCAGTTGATGTAATATATTCATAAAATTTATTGTGGTCTATTGCCGTTCTATCCATTGTATTATGTGTTATCCATTGTATATCTATGAATATATTGCATCACCTGCGTGCTCTGTAGTTTCCCATTGATTTTTTGACGTTATGAATCTTTGCACAATCACAATCATTAAGTTCCGGCGATGAGCAAGTTGAAGCTAAGAGTATTGGCCACACAATGCTGTAGCCGTGTCACGACTAAAATTTTTGTTTTTTTTAGGCAGCTGCTGCAACACCAGCTATAGGACACACTTTATTCAGGTTATTGACACATTTTGGATCGATAGTGATGTTTATAACTCCGGCAGTCCCCGTGGTGGGGGTGGGGGTACTCCTGTAAAAAGGACAGGGATAATCGTCAAAATAAATAAATAAATAAAATTAACCTCTAAAGCTGAGAGAGGGAGTTTGGGCGTGGTCCTGAATTAATTTTAGCACCACTTTGAATCATTTAAAACAAAAATCATTGAGTTTATTGCAACATACACTCAAAGTCGTCAAACTGATAACTGATGTCCGGATTAATGTTTTGGTACCAATCGCGTACTCCGCCCCTCGTTATATAGGAGTGCCCAACCCACCCAGGGGAAGGGTCCAGAACAGTAAACAAAACTGTCACTGATCATTACCAATCAACAGGCACCTAAGAAAAGATTCTCTAAGACGGGATGATTGAAATAACTGCCAACTGAGCAAGCAGTCTACCAATCGCCCACACACACATGTATGCCTGATACGTGAAGCAACATTCAGCAGGTCACAGGACAAACCTTGCCCAGTTATGCGACAAAATATCTACGAATTGCTCGTCTGAAAAAGATTTACCAGTTCAAAAGGGCAAAAAGTGGCTGGTCATTCCTTTTTTGCGCAACGGGATTCCTCATTTATCGATTAAAAAGCCGATTTAACTCGTAGATAATCTTGTTTGATGATTTAATTGGATTAAATAATTAAGAGGAAATTGGAATATGTCTTCTGCATCTTGAAACGTCAAGAAAAGAAAGCTGATCCGTATGCCTCCTAACTCTATCAAATTGGTCCAATGAAATTAGTGTTTTAAAGCATCAGGCAGTTTGTCCCCAAGCACAGGTGCGGCCATTGCGAAAATTCGATCACTATAACAGATTGTTCGTAATTGATTTCTGGTTTCGGCATTTCATGTGAGTAGAGTTCTCGTTGGGTCTCTTCCTTGTTCGATTGCTTTTCTCCGGGTTCACCGCTTTTCTTCCCAACACGCTAAATTCCACGCTAAATTCGAATAGCTGTTATCACAGTTGAGCCCGCAATGAGATAATCTTTTGTTTTAAGAATCATTTAAGTAAGGCTATCGGGTCAATACAATGCATAATGACTCATTTGCATCTCATCTGCATGCATCGGTAATAACAGCTATTGGATCTGTGAGTTAGCTGTATCCTGACTTAGATCAGCCCAGAGGTTGTTTCAGGGTTCAATAAATTTGATGGTTAACAGCTTTTTGGTGATATAGATACTCTGTTCTATTGGTTGTTTGCAAAGATAAAGATATAGCGGTCATGTTTGTAGTACAGACAAAAAGACCTGTGAGAAATTTTTTGTTCGATAATCGCCAAGATGGCCGCCATGACGTAACGTGCAAACGAGTAATAGTGTCCTAAGTAGAGATACCATTTGCGAGCCTTCATTTTTCGGCAACAATAAACTTTACTTTTCCAGTAAAGTACTCGTAAATATGAGAGGTGATTGAGAGGTGAAAAGTCATTTCATTGTTACTGTATATCGTATCGTGTATGTGCTGTAAGTCAGTACCGTCATGGATCTTAAAGGGACTGAATAAGAAACAAATGGTCACGTGGGCTATTTGCAGCGCGCTGATTGGTGTAGACCTTATTTCAAGATGGCAGAACCTAGTGAATTGTGACATAGAAAGTCGCGCGCTCTCGCAGATTTGCTTCATGGTTTGCTATGGTTTGTAACGATTTTTCTTGCTTGATTTTCCTTAAAAACTTGATGAAAGTGTAAAGTACCATCCATAACATTTTTTCTCTTTTCTTTTGTGTCTGAAAAACCAGCCTTAGCCACATACTAATTCTCAACTAAGCATGTGTAGTGGATGTTTACAATATCCTTGGTACAAAGAAAATCGCATCCCAGAAAAGGCTTTGTTTTGGTCTATTTCACTTACATTTTTGGGATTCAATTTTTACATGTTTTACGTATTTTAATTTGGCAGAAAAGGTTATTGATTGATTGTTTGTAACACAAATTGTGGCTTAAACTGATGTATACGTACAAACAGTGCTTTTAACATTTATTTAACATTTTTTCCATATTATTGTTGTTCAGTGATTGATTTCTTTATGTAACGCTTTCCACTACGTTGTGACCGTGACGTCACGAAGTGTCCAATTCAGTCCTTTTAAGACCCGTAAATTTCTTATTCCTATGGGAAGCCATTTCAGTGTTACTGCATACTGTACCGTGTACGTGCTGTAATTCAGTACCGTAAATTTCCCATTCCTATGGGAAGTCATTTCAGTAATACTGCATATCGTTCCGTGTACGTGCTTTGCAATATCGTACGCTTCCCACTCATACGGCAAATGACGTCGTTCTTCATCAGTCTCATGCTATTCACACGAAAGCTGTCTTATTGAAGTGATGGGGAACAGTAAAGCCAGTTCTACCCACTGGAGAGGCGCAGCCAAATGAAAAACGTTAAACTCGTATCCATCTTACTAAACCAAACAGCTTCGCCTTGATGGTGTTTACTTTGTCAACTTTTACGGTTCTTCATCATTATTTTGTAATCATTTTGTTAATGAAAAAAGCTGGAATTTTCAAAAGAACTTATAGAGGAAATTCATTTTAGCTTTTATTATAGCTTTTTTGCGATTATAAATGGAAAACAAGTACAAAAAGATGCATAATGAGAGAATGAATGAATGAATAAATGAATGAATGGATGGATGAATGAATGAATGGATGAATGATTTAGCGAGTGAATAAATGAAAAAATTCTCTACTCCTTTTTTTGTACGCTAATCAACTATAATTAATGAAAAACCCAGATTTCTGTTGATAAATATTTCGGTAGAATCCAAAAAGTTCGCCTGAGGAAACATCAGATAAACTCATGGTAAAGGGCGGCATTATAAGGCCGATTATCAGCGATCCTCAAATGCAAAGTTGACCTAAAAAATTAATGAAACAAAGATTTCAAGTGCTTGACATTCTAGATCGACCCGAGCGCAGAGCAGTTGAAGAATTTCTTGATCCATCAAACCTTATGTGTTTTATTATTGTGTTCAAAGTTCATCTATTTTGAAACCATGGGATTTTTAGGAATTCACTCAATTTGGATTACATTCTCCCGCATGGCCTCGCATTCAAAAACGAGAACGAGTTCACCCGGACATGAACAAAGGTTTTCATTCTCTTGGGAATAAACATGGCTGCCGCGTGAATCAAGTAAAGCCCACGTGAATTCGCCTCTGCGTTGCACACACATTTGTGAAGTTTTAATTTAATTTATTTAATTTATTGATTTATATTATATTATATTTTATTTTATTTTTCCACGCGTTATCATGTTAGGAAAATGTTTGGTCTTTTTAGCTCTATACATGGCGTCGCGAATCAAGAGAGAGCAGAAAAACAATGAAGTCCGTGAAGCACAATTTTTAAGACAAAAATTCGTTATAAATGAGGTTAAGTGCCAATTAAGTATATATTGAATACTCGAGTAAGTATCAAATACCTCTTGAAGGAATAAATGCAGACATTTTGATCAGAGATATTCAGTATTACGAGTATGTAGTTTCATTGATGAAAGACTACAAACAGGATCTTTTCTTTCCTTTTATCGACAAGTAAAGTAAAAGTCAAGTGAAGGTTAGCTTTAGATTCTCAATGATGGGAAGTATCCATTCAAATCTGGGCAATACTCCGCCTGATTCTATAATTTTAAAGAATGACTTTACGCTTCTATTATTGGGACCAAGTGCAGTTTGCTGATCTCGAATATGAGAGTCGGGATAGAGCAAAAAGCTGTTATCAGCAAGTAGTTTGCTTTAAGGATCTATTAGTTTACTATTAACTTGAGTCCGCACTGGTTGTTTTATCGAAAGATTCATGCGGCTGTTATATTAAAAATAAGAAAAGCTGAATGCTAGCTAGCTATATCATATATTTATGGTACACATACCTCTAGGCATATTCCACCGAATTAGGAAAGATAATGCTTTAGTTTAAACTAGAGGTACTGCCCTCACTTAAGTCCGAGTTATAACTCGTGACCTCTTAGTATCTGTTCCATTTGCTTATCAGTAATATCACTGATATGTAGATATGCAGAGCTTGACTTACACTAAGTCGCAAACCCGCTGACTCTCTGGAGAAGCGCGAACGCAGAACACGAGAAAGAGAATGCGAAGAGAGACGTTTGTTTGTTTGTTTTAGGCATTTTGAACGTGTTGTGTTGTTTGATATTATATTTTTTCTTGTTTATTCTTTCTTGTACGGATTCCCTCCCTGATTTACCTCACGTCTATGCTTTTGCTGAAATATCATATACTGTCATTTTTTATTGTCAACCTGAAGCCTCAGAATTCTTGGAACAGCATCTTATCAGTTTAGCCTGTTCGTTAGAATGCCGTCCCATGCGAGCAAAAGATGATTGCAAGAGGGCCCAGTTCACGAGTATTGAGAATGCCTTTTCTTTACAGAACGCCTTTACACACCCCTTCTCCACGATCGCGGAAAACTATCGGAAATGGCGATTAGTTTTACCTACATAACACAATGAACGCATGCTAAATGAGGAAAAGCCATTCATTTTAGCTCGGAAAAAAGGTGTGTCGGAAAAAATTGTGGCTTTACCGTCGGCCCGATCGAACTTCGTCATCAGATTAACAAAACATATGTACAATGGAACAGCGTTCCTCTGACGGCTTAAATGACTCAATATGTGCGGGACATTGAGGTTAAACATCCATAAAAGCCTAATTAGATAAAGCACTTACACGAGACTGCAAGTCTGTGGCTTCAATCACCCGAGTTTTACAATGATTTAAACGGCTCGTGTTTGCTCGAGTCAGATTGCAATGTTGAGAGAATCGACCCTCGGGCCTCACACGTGTAACTGGTGTATCACTGTTGATGTGGTTTTAAAAGTAAACATTGAGATTAGACATAGTAAAAAGGACTCCTGGAGCGAGTGATAGCACTGATATCGATGACGGAACAGCTAATGCTTCACTTAGTAGTTGAAATTCCACGACGCGCGTTTGGGTCGAAATGCCTTAATCGCTCTTAAACTGCAATAGATGGCTATAGCAAGACTGAAAGTGTATCTGCCTAGAAAATTTGCGCAATTTGGGAGGCTTTTAGACTGTCGTGACTTCGTCTTTATACTCATGATATGCGATATTCCTTAGCAGGATTCCCAAACAATTAGAAATGAATGGCGTAGGGTTATAATATATCATTATGAAGGCAGTCCCTATGTTGACAGTAAACACGAATACGCAACGGCGATTGGTTTTCTATTTTGATAGCGGTAATAGTTGAGTAGACAAACCGTCTTGTCCTTGTGCTGTCGGTATGGAGAGCCTTTGCTCTTAAGTACGAAAGCGCAGCTGCTGAACTCTCTTTTTGACACCCAATAAATCATCTTAAAAGCGACAATAGACTGACACTAATTGAGTCCCTAATAGATGACTAATCGTTGGTTATCTTTCCGCATCCCAGGTACAAGTATTCTTCACACCGGCTATCTCGTCAAGCCAGTACGCCATCTTTCACTCCAAAGTGGGACCACCAGTGAATTGAATTCTTGGTATGTGGAAAAACTTGACTTGATGTCATTTGAGGGCATATCCAATACAGGAATTCGAGAAGCCAGAGGCTGAGAGCACCAGGTTTCTGATGATCAGTAACACAATCTGAACCGTCTAAAGGGATAAAGAGATACCAGTTGATTTGGAGAGATCGTCACAGGAAGCCATGATGACACTGATAGTCCACATTGGGTCGTCGCTCACTCGAGTAGTACGCGAGGTTTTGTTGAACATGAAGACTTTCAGAAGTCGTTTCTCTAACCGTGGTTTGTTCCTCTTGTTGTTACTCGCCATAACAGACTTCGCACAGCCCTGCATCTTGCTCTTGAATGGGTGGAAACAAATGAGCGTTGGTGAAAGAGCTTATAAAGTCCAAGTTGTTTTCGTCGGCAAGGTTGCAGGTCTGTATTCGGTGGATCCACAATCCCAATTTTACGCTGCTGATTTTGAGATTCTCAGGGTCCTAAAAGGAGAGCAGATCGTAGATGAAGTACTCAAGACTTACCCCGGCCCTACGGTAAAGGTTTACGGCTTTGGCGAGAAAAGAAGGTGCTATTCAGAGGTATATAAAGGAGAAATACACATCGTTTTCATGCTATATGAGCCAAAATCTCGATCCTTAGTGGCAAGATACGAGACAGCCTTCGCAGCAACGTCCCCAGCAACCATCGAGAATGAGAACGAAATTCTACTGACATTGGGTAAGCATTAGCTCGTTTAGTTGTTTTGTATTTGGCTTCATGTCGAGAATTTAATTTCGCGCTCTTAGTAGATTTTAGTAGTCTAACCTGACGCTTGACCGTCTATTAAAGTCCTAGCTGGATTAATTGTCGGGCCGCACACGATTTGGAGAAATACTGGTGGCCGGTCGTACCTGAATTGCAGTGAAATCGATCTTTGTCTTTCAAAACACCCAGAAAGTGCCTGTGATGGTGTGACATGATCGAGGTCTAGTTTCTTAGCCATGCCAGTTGCACATGAATGATACGTCTAAGTATCTAACTGGTCAGTAAATAATAGCCAAGGACAATTACGTCAAACAGTGACTCTAACAGCACTGTACAAACACAAAAATATTCGGTGGAAAAAAAAAAAAAAAGAAAAAAAAAAAAGATCAAGAAAATTCAGCAGTCTTGAAGACCTTTCATCACGGTAGTTTACTTTATATTCCATTAAATATTGTATTCTAAGGGAAAGTGCTGTTATTTTTGATCGTAAAGACATTTAACTTGTGTTAAGTCACTGACTGATTGATCAATCACTCCCCCTCCTCGAGTACCAAATGATGCCAGTGAAACGTTGGTAAAAAATTTAACGGGGTAAACTTAAAATAGAACGGGAAAAAGAAAAAAAAAAAAAAAAAAAAAACACTTGAAGAGCTCAGAAAGTTATTAACTAAAACAACGGGCATTTTTGCGAGCCATTAAAATTCCTTAACGCCCGTAATTGGTTCAGAGCACCACGCCTTGATCCACTTGCCATTGCATCAAGCATTTCCTTCTCGTGTCGGTCTCGGTAGGAATATGTTGTTGCCAAATAAATCCTTATAAAACTCAAAATAACGTGCAAGAATTCTCTGAAATAAAGATTACGACAAGACAGATAACAGGTAGATCTTTGTGTTTCCTGTTGACCTTTTTTAGTGTCCGCGCCCGTCATTATCGTTACAAAAATTGCGTATTCGAGTTCAATGATACTTAAAAGTTTTATTTAATCTTTTATCTTGACTGAAATTCTCTTACCAAACTCAGCCGGATTATCCCGAGAAGCAAGAGAGTGCTTTTATTGATTTGCTCACATAACTGCTTGTTGTTGTTGTGTTGTTGTTCGTCGTCGTCGTTGTCGACGCAGTAGCCAAAAACCATTGCAAATTTGACAAATGGACTTCAAAATTCATTTCAGTGTTTGGTCGACTATAGGAAATCATAAATCAATGATAACTGGCCCGTTAAACAATCCAAATAAAGTGTGAATTTAAACAGATACGCTAACCGGATATCAAATGCTCTTGAATTCCGAGTAAGCCGTGTTATATCAGTGGCTTTTTGACTTCATTGTGCTTCTGAAACCACTAGAAATATTTTAAAAAGTCATTGAATTACAAGGGCTAATGAAAAAAATCTGTTCCCAAAAGAAAATCTGTTAATAATTTTGGCGAAATTCTCACGCCAATCTTTATTTAAAGCGTTCAGACCCAAGACGCCATTCTAATCAGCTAAATGTCGGAGCTATCTGTAAATCAGATTTGTTCGAGAGGTTTTCATGACAACGAGCTTGCAACGAACAACGAACAACGAGAGCTCCTTGTGACCTTTTTTTACCTTTATGCGGAAATTTAATAATAATTGTTTAGATCTAATTGTTGGTTCAGAAAAGTCAAAAACCGTACAACTTTAGGAAACCTGACGACATGAAGATGACAAGGCGCACCTTTATTCAGATTCCTTTTTGAAGAAAATTCGAGATAACGTTTGTTCACCAACTACCATCAAATCGCACCCAACATATCCTCTAATTCCGATTGTCTCTCCATCAAAATAGCATATTAGCCTTGGTTAATCTAGTTTTAGCAGAATTAGCTGTATTCAGTGATAGGTCGGCCTTGTGTAATTCAGTTTTAAGACTTAGCTATTTATGTTTCTTTAGGAAAGGATGTTTGCACGCAACTCGACTTCCTTGTGTTCTACGCTGTGATAGGCTCAGGATTTGCCAGAAAATTTTCCGTGTGACGTGCGTACAAACAGTTGACATCAGTTTTACCGGTAGTGCCCAACCTCTTCCTGTAGTTTGCTTCGATACTTACGTCAAGTAGAAATAGCAGCCTTCAACTATTCTAATAGCTTAAAAGACGTTAACTTTTTTCATTTTTTAGCAATGAATTTCCATAAACAATATATATTTTTATTTTACGTTGTACTGTTCTCTCATGCAGTTTTCTTTTTTGACTTCGCCCTTCCTTTTAGAAATTAAAAGCTGACTAAATGATTAAACTACTTTCTTTTCTAGCCAAATTGTCATGAATAAATGCTTTAGTTTCAAAATTATGAGAAGTTTACCGGCAAGAAATCTGATTGTTACATTTCGTGAGAAGGGTTTAAGTCCGGACGTACGCAGATGGCGAAAATCGGTTAAAATATTAATTAAAAGAGAGAGCCAAGGAAAGCGCACTAAAAAATAATCCCACAAATATTCATTTTCTGACCTTTCAGAAGTTTACCGCGGAAAAAGGAGGGGGAACTTCGAGTTAGTACGGGCATTTTTGGCAAGTTTTTTTCGAGGAAAAAATCTTCTATTCCTCAAAGCAGATTGAATTATGGTAACCTTTTAATGAACTTATCCTTCACTGGCAAATTGAAAGAATCTAGAACATTAAAACTTGTTGTCTTTTCATCCGTGTCTACTAGTTGAATTATCCCGAAATTTTCATCTGATTCTAATTCCTTCAGTGGTATTAATAAATCATATGTTGGACCGTCGCTTGACAATTATATGATCTATGTACGTTATGTATTACGAGACTGGTTGTCTACGTGAAGGCAAGATGCCGAGCCGGTCAGAAGGTGTTACTGCTGCTATGATCTTTGCCAGAAAATCAAAAATCCTTTCATGGCTGAAAAAATGAACTTTATTTACATGTCGCAAGGTTCTTGCTGACCCGAGAAGAGGTGTAGCAATCGAGGAAGAGAATTCCTTGGCCGGAATTTTGATTATTTTTAAAGGAGGGGGTTAAACTGGTGAGAAGGTACTCCAACCCAACACCTTGAATGATCTTCTATTAACACGTCATTGTGACTCCGGTAGAAGAAATGAAAGCTTCATCTGTAAGTCAGTACCGTAAGTTTCTCACTAGAACAGATATCATATAAGTGGGAAACGATATGGTAAATTCGTAATCGTAATGATTTACCAAAAATTAATATAAGATTCTTAAAGTTTTTTCAACCATTTTTTGTTTGTTTTAAGAATCATATAAGGGAGAAAAGAGGGTCAAAACACTGCTAAAAGGGACCCACTTGCCTCATTTGCATGTACAAATGAAGGTATCTGTAACATCTGCCGTTGACCATGATGTTGAAGAAAGAAAACGCGCGCACATAGTTATAAAGCACTTGGGTATGGGCAGAACACGAGAGACTGTTAAAGCACTCAGTAACTGCACACAGCACAGCAAGCAAGTTTTTTTTATTTCTTTTTTAAAATACAAAGGTGCAAACGCGCGTAATAAAGCACGTGCCTCGGCAAATCAGAAAGCGAGATTCTTAGAACTTATTTTATAATATTATTTTTTTAACAGGGTGGAAGCCTTGGTCTTCGTGGTCAACATGTACTAGAAGCTGTGATGGTGGGCTTCAATGGAGGACGCGGGAATGTATCCAGGAAAAATGCCAAGGCACAGCGAAAGAGGGAAGAAGATGCAACTTCTTCATCTGTTACGGTAACTCTTCTTTCTCATTCGACCATTTTCTTCTTTTCTTTTTTCTTTGTTGTTGTCGTCGTTGTTGTCGTCGTCGTTGTCCTTGTTCTATCTTTTCATCAGACATGGCCACCACTCCGATCTGATCGGCGCTCTACGAGCAACAGAGCTGGCTTAATTCATCTTAGTGACAATTTTTTTTACATTAAAATACGACGCTCAATCTTGGTGATATGACTAGAGCTGGGGGTGGTCAGATCTTTCTCTGTGTCTCCATGATGGGTTTTTAACGTCGTTTGTAATAAAGACGGTTCCATATCAAATACCCTGACTTAGCCCCTTAACTATTTCCAGATGTCTAAGAAATATACTAATGAAACCGATAAAATGTGTATTCATTGTTGGCGTGACGTAAATAGAATTAACTTGAATTGCCACGTAATGATGTATTGTTTCACTGGAGTAAACAGAATGCAGTAATTTGACCATCTTGATCATTCAGGTCAAACACAAAACATTCAGTTGTAGATGCAAGGTACAATTTTGATTACCTTGCAGCCTCGATTGGATGCTTTGTCAGGGGCGGATCCAGGGGAACCCCCCCCCCCCCCCCCCCAAAAAAAAAAAAAAAAGGGAGCCCCCCCCCCCCACCCCAACATAACTTTCACAACTCCCTCCCGCGTTGCGTGGGGGTTTGTCCCT
>WUAP02122660.1:0-15816 GCA_015163945.2 Stichodactyla helianthus | reverse complement strand
CTACTCACGGGATATGAGCTGATATCCTAGTAGTAGAGGAACCAATCAGAGCGCGCGATTGCACATATCCAGTGGATGTGGATATAATAAAAGTGGATATCTTGGGTTATAAGTGGATATCTCGGGTTTTGAATCTATATTTCCTATTACATGTTCATGGTTTTGAATTGGCGGAAAATGTAAAAAAAAAAAAAAAAAACGGAAATGAAAACCACTAAAAAAAACCACGCAAGATAAAAAATATCACGCATGACCCTAACCGGCCACCGTATAAAAGCCCAAGGAATTCAATTCTATGATTATTATTTGTTATAAGGAAACGTTTATTTGTGGCGTAAGTGATATTTTCAAAGGTTTTTTAACGTCTTTCTAAGGCACATGTAACTCGCGCGTGGACAGTACAAAGCTTGAAAGTATATGTCTTTAAGAGAAAGAAAATGAATTATACTGGTAATTTTTCTCATAGATTTCTATCTAGATATAGAGAAGAGATGTTGGTCAAGCATTTGAAGGGGTCGGCCCCCATCGAAACCTCAATAGTTTCAGAGATACAGAGCAATGAAAATTGAGTATTACATGTATAAGTGCATAACAAAATGACGCCGCGTACTGATCTTGTCTCTCTTCGCCTAACTAAAAATATTCAAACATGCTTCATTTCTGTTGGCTCTTTTTCAAAGAATATATAAATGTATCTCACCGATATTAAGTGCAGAAATCTCATTTTTTTGGACTAACAGAAGATAATTAGTTATGTCACGACGTTGATCGGTCAGGCGTCCTTGTAGTAACGTTAATTCGGAGCTTTTCTCTCTACGACGGTTGGACCTCGATTGAATATATTTAGATTTTTACCCATGGTCCACTGCGAAGGTGTGACCATCCTCCTTTGGCTGGCCCCTACGTTTGAATCGAATCTAAATCGAAATGTGTTAGTGTGTTGTTCTCTCTCCCGCCTGATTTCGTATGAAGATTTTTTCAACTGAAATTCCCGTAATTTCCTAAATGCCGTATCCTGGAATTCTGGATTTTTCTTCCATTTTACGTCATCATCATCATCGGCATCATTATCATCATCATCATCATTGAAACAAATTTACAGACTTACTCTTTAAGGCATTCTCCGCTGCTCCGGAGCAACGTTAATGTTGCTATATATCGCACGATATCTTGATATTATCGGTGTATTACAAGCAACCCTAAACAAAAGAGTTGATGCTGCAAAAACGTGGCTCTTTATCAGTTAGCCTAAAGACTCCCGAAGCGTTTTTTGGAAATCAATGAGACGAACTGATTCTTAGGTGGAACTGAATTTAAAAATTAAAATGATCGGTTAATTCACGCAAAAGTGCGTCTAGTATGAATAAGTGTCACTGATTTTGCCACCAAAAAGCTGTATAGTTTTCAAGGAATACGCCTTATTCCAAAATAGCGTACCGCTAATTTGCATAACTTTTGTCACCACATAAAAGACCACTGATGAATTAGTAAATGTGCAAAGTTTCAAAATACGAAGATAAGATTATAAAAAGTATTGAGCTTTAGAAATGTCACAAAAGCATGGAACGAGGCATGCATCGCGGGTCTTCTGGCTATATTCTCATACAAATCTTTTGAATTTCAAATCACTGTAACTTGGGTATTCACGCTAAGGCACTGAAATGGTATTAGTTACTAATCTTGACATGTTCTTTCAATTGCTGGCTATTATGACTTCTTCAGTGCATGAGCTCAAAATAGTATTCCTTTTTCTTAGCTTGCAAATTAGCGATGTCGTGCCCTTTTGAACATGGTTAATAGATGGTTAATCTCACTCTATTAACTATGTTTTGAAATAAGGTGTATGTATCTCCTCTTAGGATGACGGACCATTAAAACGTTTTCAACAGTTTCGTTGATAAATCAACCGTTATATTATAACTCCATAAACTCCGTCGGAGGTCTATAAACTAGCCGTTACCATAATGCCCGTGGGTGTAGAACAGGGCCGTCGGAAACTTCAAAGGATTGAAAACTTTTCAAAATAACACTGTAGGATAAATTCAACTATTCTTCGGAATCATTTTATTACTTATAAGCTAATCTTCTTTTGTTTAAAAAGTTGGAAACATTTAATCAGTTCATGGACGAAATTGTAGAAAACGAGGCATTAGTTTTCGAGTTCTTGAAAATCACCGCACATTGGATTCATCTTAGGCCAACATCTCTGGCCGCTTTCAACGTAGATTGGACTTGATTTCCCCGTGAACGAGGACCCTTGGGTTTTGTACGTGCCCTAGTCACTCATTCTGGTTAGTCAACAATATAAACAAGAATTGTTATCACCGATATAAAAACGTTGTATTCCAAAATTTCTTTGGGAGTTATTGTTCTTGGTCTCTGTGTGATGTGACTGCCCTAGGTACACGTGTTGGAAGCCAAAACATTGATCCCGCTAGACAATGTAGGTTTACTACATCTACATTCTCATCGTCGTAAGGGTCCTGTCTTTTACCACACGCCAAGAAAGTAATCCCAAGTTAAACAAGAATACGAGCATGAGGTTTAGGAGGGAACATTAGCGCTTAAAACCTCTTGATACACTAAAGAATTTGATTTTTTGGATTTTCCTACATTTTTTTGTTTTGAATTTCGGATATCACCGAAAATTATCTTAAAAAAAGGCAAAGAAAATTACCGTTTTACAGAGCGTCCCTCGTATCAAAAAGTAACTTACGGGTCCATAATGAAAAGTATAGTTCTTTGAAGAGTTTTCTTATATTTTTCTTCGCATCAGGAATTTTTGTACTAAGTTCTTATATTTCACGTGGAAGATAAATTGTGGCAAGTCAATAGCTTTGTTTTAGAGGATTTTCTAAGAAACTGGACCCAGAAATACGTCGCTTTTGGAGTACCGCTAAGTTATATAAGATACTAGTTGTTATGGTTACGAAGTGTCTATCTGAGCGGGGCGTAAAATCCTGGATTTTTGTGCGTTTTTAAAAAATTAACCTTGATTAGCTCAATCAAGAGCATTAATATTTGTTTTATCATGACAACATCGGTAAAACTTTCGACAACTTGAGCGGTCAATTAAGTAAGTTTTCGCAGGTTGGCTAAAAGTGAAAAAAGTGATTTTCCAATGGTCTTCGAAACACGCATTGTGATTGGCTGGCGTGAGCGCTTTTCTGTTGGCTAAGAGTGGAAACCATTTGAGTGCCACGTTTCGGTACGTATCCTACTCCTGGAAATAATGTTAGCTTTGATAACAATAAACTTTTCATTAACTTTAACTTTTTCTTGACAATTTTTATGCGGTATCTACTATGATTTTATTATTATTATTATTTCTTTCTTCAAACATATTGTGATCCTTTGTTCAATTATTGATATCATTGAACAAGTTCCCTAGTCTTCAATATGACTAAGATATCGTGATATAATAAAAAAGCTCGAATAAAATAGAAAAGACCGACAAACAGTTGACAGTTGCTATGTTTTTGAACATAATATGAACGAAAATCCTATTAACTATTAATGTTAGGCTTTTTCAGGTACTAAATGATTCAGTGCCCTCTATAACTTACGGATTCTCGGGTTACAATAAAACAAAACTATAAAAATAATTGATAAAACCAGACGATGCTAAAAAATCTGACGTATTTTCTATGTTGAAGAGACAAGGCTTTCAATAGTTGTATTTAAAAAATGATAATAATAAAAACGAGTTTTTAACACAAGAATACTTACCGTGATCAATGAAGCTCGATTACAAGTTTACCTGACTGCAGTAAGCGATATTTGTCTTCAAGCGCGTATGATCTGTCACCGACAATAGTTTGACAGAGAGGCTTGAACAGGAATATCATACAGGATCATACAGATCCAGGACTTTAGTTTAGGTTCATTCCTCGGATCTTGAGAGTGATGACGAACGAGGCCACCCTTAAATCCCCTTACGGCTTTTTCGGTGCTTGATCGAGATAATCTGGGAATTGAAATCACGTTGCTGTATTCCATTCAGGGATTTTAGATGATTAAGATTAAAATAATTAGAAGAGAGGGGATATGTCTTTTGAGGGGCAATCCTATTATATGTAGTTTTTCAAACTGCTAATGTTACTGTTTGTGCGCAAGTTTGTGTGCTTAAAATTAGGGCTAAACAACTGAAACTGTCCGTTTTGGGTTGAATGGTTTCGCAACAGTTAATGACGCCGGCGCCCAAGCTTCGTCTTGAGTTGAATCAACGAACGAATGAATGAATGAATTAATGAATTGCTAAATTGGGGGAAAGAGGATGATTTTTAAGAGTAATTACAAATCACTGACGTCTTGGAGCCAGCTGGAAAAAAAAAAAAAACAAAAACAAAAAACAAAAAAGAAGAAGAAAACAACTCGTAAAAAGATTTCAATTTAAAAAGAACGTCTGCTTTTTCGCTGGCAAACGCGATCAAACTCGATCTCCCATTCGTTCGTATCTTGCCCAGCCGTCTCTGCGAATTCAGTACGAGCTTCCTGCACTGCATCCAACAAATACACCGTACTGATGAATTTAGAAAAATTAGAAACAAGTTAATCCTTTGTTTTTGACAGAATAATTACAATCTAAACGAAGGTTTATTAAGTGTTGATTGACATAATATGGTCATTGAGGACCAATCTCACCCTAAATTTGACTAATCTTCTCTTTGATATGTCAGATTATTCTTGGACTTCGGTCTTAAACGTTTCAGTATACTCTAGTAGTTTTTAGTACGTTTAGTACCAGGATCACAGAGTTCGTATTAGCGTTGAGTAATCTATCTCTCGTTGATATGCAGATAACAATACATACAGAAAATAAACTAAAACAGAAAAAACTGTAACTTCCTTAGATTCTTGTCTAAAAAAATAATTCAAATTATAACTTTAAGGTGTTATTGAAACACCATTCTGGCCCTAATCAGAAAACGTGAATTGAATATATTCCATATTCCATTTATAATTTCATTTTTCATTTTATTTCGTTATGTGTACCTTGAACTTTATTCTATTTTATCAACATAATTCTTCACTAAACCTAGACTACCAAATATAGTTACTTCTTGTGTGATTAATAAAATTTAGCTTAAAACATTGGATTTATTTCGGTGGCAATGAAGTTATGACTCTTCATGTTTGTCAGAGAGAAAATTAACATTGGGTGAATCCATTTTCGAAAGTTAATCGATGCTGTTTTTTTTGTAAATCATTAATTTTTGATGTTGTCGTAATTACTTTTTTCTGTAAAGAAGTAAGTCAGGAATCGAATTCTTTGAGTCGATATCGAATTTTAGAAATTTATCTTAATCAAAACATTTGATATATTTTTATTAAAGAAATTTGAAAAATTCAATTCTAAAAAAAAAAAAACATTAGTTTCGATAAATAGGTGGCTGGGAATAGTTTAAAAACACGCGTTCGAGAAAGAATACACGTTACTAGACTAAAACCAGTTTCTTTGCTTTTTGAATCTTTTTGTTAACTTTAAATCGTTCGCTGCTAAGGTACATAATTCTCGATTAAAAAACCTACATAGCACTAAAAGATGTTTTTCTTAGCCTGTGCAATATAATCATACACTAAGGCGGTTTAAAGTAAACTATCTAAATTACGCTGCATTTGTGAACTATTCAGAACATTCAATTTGTGCGAAGGCTCGCTGGTTGTGCGGTTTTTTAGCTCGGAAAAACTGCTAGTTCAACTCTGGCAGTTTAGCTTTAGCATTGCTGCGCACGTTTGTCGGTAAATGATAATAAAGGTGTAGCTTTTGAGAGTGTGCCTCGATGCCATTACTAAAACCAATCAAATTTACTAATCAACTGTAATGCATGTAATGACTTCTCCTCTCGTCTTACCTGTAATTATCAAAGAAAATGAAATAGTCTACCCTCGAGCTGTGCCTAAAGCGAAATTCGAATTCTCTATTTCCTTCTTTCGCGCTGTTGTAGGCCACATTGAAAGGGCATTTCCATCTCGTACGTAAATAATTACAAGGCAACCAGCATAAAATTTTAGTGACAGAAAAAAAAGGACTACTGTGTATTTTTTATTCTGTCTTTGTGTTAGACCGGGCGAGAAAGAGTGTTCACCATTTAAAGACTATTATCGTAAATTGTTATTTGATCCAACTTTATGATAAAATAAAAATAATGATTAAGGTACTTCTTTCTCGGTGTTTTTGTTTCTTGTTATGGATTCATTCAATTTCTCTCAATTTTCCCGATTCTGAAAATGTTATGAGCTAAAAAGAAAATTGAAGGAATGACGTTATTGAAACCAACCATACTTACGCGTGCTTTTAACAAAGTACTTTCTATATTTAGAGTGTTTGTTCTAAGGATCCACAAAAAATAAACAATTCAATTCTCAGTCGATATATCCTCATTTACGGTTTGAACGGTACGTAATGGACTTGTCAATATAAATGTTCTATTAAAGAAAAATCCGATAGCATTGTTAGCAAAATACACACCACTCTTGTTGATTAACATTAGGAGCCTAAAAGACTAGTGGCCTGATATTACATATTAGTGACAAGCGGTTGTGAAAAATTCTTTAAAGAACGCTTAATAACTCTTTAATATCGTAGGACAATCCTGATTCAAACACTAAATACGAGGTTGGTTTTTCCAATGTTTCCTTTTTTCTTTGTTTTGTAGTCTTTGTGTGGGCAAAACAGTGCGTTTTGTAATTTTGATAGTCAGATTTACTTTGGTCCTTCGCGATGTACCTTTTTGAGAAACTGAACAAATCCAGCACTGGCAAGCGAAGGCAAGAAACATTCTTCACTAGATATGATTATCGCACACTTCTTTTTTCAAAAAAAAAAAAAAATTATTGTTAGTGAACTCAATTAGTTTTGTTTTGAAATGAAAGTTTTCTTAAAATATTGCGCTTTCGAATTAAAAAAGAGAGAAAAACCAAGGAAAACTAAACTTTCTTCGTATGAAAAATTATCACATTTATTCAACAGTAATAAAGGTGAATAAAAAAAGTTACCAAGATTATAAAATTCTGTTCGTAGATTTTCAGAGTTCTTTATCTAGGGATGGATGCTACGACTATTTTAAAAGCATATCAAGAACAATAGTTCCGGAGTTGAATTGACCCGACGCCATATTATCATTGCTGGCTACTGTTTATTTGATCAATGTGTTAACCAATCGGTGATTGATTTGGACAATAGTGCAGTTTCTCTATGCTCGCTCTATTGGTAATCGTCAAAATGAACTGCAAATTACTCGACTACAAAAGAAAGAGAATTCTTTAATTTCAGGAATGAGTTTTAATTCTATTCTATAACTGTCGGTTCCTTGCGTTTTCTGTCACAGCTAGAGCATCTTGTAGACTTGGTGTATTGACTCGTTTGGTCTCCTGGTCTGAAACTATTCTAATTTTTTTGTCTTTCTTCAGTTTTTTACCAAAGAAGCTGCGTAATCTTCAGGACCCTTGACCCAGAAGTGCAATTTTTGTTTTGACAACTGTATTGAAAGTGGATAGGTAAACGATGTATGTGTTTTATTATTAACACTGCATTGCCTCGAACATCGAGAAAAACTATTTAAACAAATTGTTGACTGGGCGAAAAAAGCGTCTAGTGCATGCCCTCCTAGCCAGGGGCGCGAAATTTAGCCCTTTGAATAAGTTTATCATCAAATTGTCCTAATATGATGATGATATTATACGGTCATGTTAAAGCAAACAGGAAATTATATCACGAAAGTTGTATCGATCGCTGGTTGCTCCAGTAAAACGGCTTTGAGCGCTGACGACTGAGGGCTTAGCTTTAGTCGTTGTACATTTGGACCGTTTGTATAAGAAGACATCTGGCTTTGCGTATGAACCGTGGACCATAGGAGTCTTTCAAATCACCTTTTAATCTTTTTTACCTTTAGCTTTGGATTAGAGTGGACACCTGAGTCGTTATATCAGCGAACCGAATACAAGTATTACGATAGCAGTTCGCTTGTCCACGCCCAATTTCACTCTATTGAAGTAGCAACAACACAATCGTGCCTTGAAAACTAACAAACATGAAAGCATCTCGCTTTCCAGGAATGGAATTTTCATTTCACTCAACTTCAATCTTCTTTGCTTATACTCGAAATTTGCAGACAGCACCCTTACTTTGAAAGCTAAAATCAACTTCCCCTGAAAAATAACATGTGGAGTTTAAATATCTCTCTTAATAAACACGAAAGAACGAGACGGGGAGGAGGATGTAGCATGCCATGTCGAAGAACCGCTAGATTATTAATGTTCGCTACTCTCTTGACGTGATCAGAGAATATGGCAATACGATTTTCTCTAATGATAACAGCAAATCAAATTCCAAGGTTGATTTTAAATTATTCTTTATGCCAAATTAATTAGTAGCCATGAAACCCCTGAACCAGATCAGGCTTCGCATAACAACATCACAAAAAAACTCCTAAAATTGGCGCCTCGAATATCTAAACCAACTCAAACGAGTACTTCCATCAGGGGGACTTTTTGTTTGTTTGTTAGACCAAGTGTTTGACTGCTAAACCAGCCCGACACAACGTTTATCCAGTTGTTTATCGTTTATAAATTTGTCCCTTATTGAGAAGAATATTAGCATTGAATGGCCTTCAAGTAGAAGTGATATGAAATAGGGATCGAAAGAGGGTGAGTAAGATCTTGACAGGTGTAGTGTGCTAGTTTAAACACGGGTAATAAGTTCTCCATTGTCTATATTCAAACGCCACTGAGGCAGTTTTCATTTCGTAGATTTTAGTCAGTCCGTGCATGGGCTGGAAAGTACACCTGCTCTACTGGAATTATCACAATACAATTAACCAATGTAGATGTAATGACTTCATAAGGTAGCTAATAAGTACTGTCCACAACAGGAGAATCTCAAAGCGTTGACACTCTTCCCAACTCTAAACATGCTTCAAGCCAGTATTGGGCAATCCATGGCTTTACCCAAAGCTCAGAATCAATACGTCCTCAGCGATGTTATAGGACTAGAATCCCTTTCTTCAACCCGTAAGTATCCTGATTTTCCCCCCACTCGTTTATGAATTTTGCGCTTATCATTATGAAGTAGTCAATCCAAGCCTGAAAAAGGCAAACACTCTGTAATAGCGAGCGACGGTTATCATTCTTGTGTACTGGGAATTTTTTTGTCTCTGCCGCCAAAAATGCGAAACAAGATTATTTAACTAAACTTTTCGCCACTTCAGTGTCTTGTCTCCGTCGGTAGTGATTCCGGAGTCAGGAAATAGCTTAATAGATCTAGGAAGTGAATGACTAAGACAGGATATCGTCATTGTATCTTATCGTTCGATTTTGTATTGGATTGTGTTCACAGACCCTTCAGTTGTTTATCGAAGTTACAGCTCTGATCAAGCAGATCCATCGCGCAGTACTCCAGACAACGGCAGTGATGGCGAAAATCCGGCCACTGTTAGGCGAAAGCAACGGAGAAACAGGACGACATTTACGAAACAACAGCTACAGGAACTGGAGAAGGTCTTCGAGAAAAAGCATTATCCTGACATTGCGCTTCGAGAAGAACTGGCTGTTAAGATCAATATCAGCGAGGCAAGAATCCAGGTAAAAATAAACGCCTTCTTGATAACAATTCGTAGGGAATTTACCTCTTTAATTTCATTGCAATTCGAATTTGCTTTTCACACATAGGAATAATCTAATTCAAGGCCACAAAATAAGAGCTAGGCTACTTTAATGCTACCAGCTACAGTATATCATGGGCGTGGTCACTGAAAATAACCCCCGAGACACGCCAAGAGTAATACTATTAGAATATTCACTAAGATAATTTTTCCTCAAGAAGTTCTCAGACCCGAGCTTGCACTTTTCCTTGATTTAAGTGTAATTGAATTTTGGAAGTTTTGCCTAGTAGAAATTTGTGTATATGGTCAATCAGAAGGTCCATAGTATTCCGATCCAAAAGCGAGGACTACAAGTCTGGAATTGTCCGCTTCTGTTTGAGAACAGAATTTAAAATTTTGCTGTCTTGCGTGTTGTGCGCTGAAAATGTTTATCAGAAAGTGTACGTTTTGGAAAATTTCAAGTTCGGGTTCAAAAATGGAAGGGCATTCACTCAAAATCACATGAAGAAGAGAGTAATGTCCGGTATAAAACACTGAAAAACGCGTGGTTTTTCTAAGAAACTTTGGATTAAGATCACTAACATCTTAGTTTCAAATTAAAGCATATTTTAATAGCGTTTAAAATTAAAAATTATCTCAAAGAAGCGAAAAGAATTAGTTTAAATAGAATTTGCTGTTGAAAAAGAATTAAGGCCATTTTCACCCCGGTCATTGATCAAATCTCTTGATATCATTTCGATATTTTAAACACTTCACTAACAGGACTTTAATCTCGCCGTACGAGTCTTCAAACTTAACCACTTTTATGAAGTTTTCTTTTTCCAACGGCAACTTTGAAATGAATATGAAGCGATGAGTTTTAGGGATTTTACTAAACTGGCCAGGTTAAGAATTCTGGGTTTTTGACGCTCTCATTTATGCCTAATTTCTAAAATAAACTTGGTCAACTGTTAACGATTGTTTCTATCATTTTTTGTTTCAATTTAAAAGGTTTGGTTTCAAAACAGAAGAGCCAAATGGCGTAAACTTCAGAATCCGAATCAATCGCTCCTGAAGAAGAATCGACTCCATCACGACAAACACAACGGTGGACAGCTTCCAATCGCACCTAGACCGGGCATCCCTTGTGGAACACCGAACTACTTCCTAAGCCTTCCATCGGCAATGCCTTCCGTTAGCGCACACAGCAGCTATCCAGGGTTGCTGTCTTCGTTGTCAGCGTCTGCTCAGAACTACATGGGGTCTCCGCAACTGCCTGTCCATAATGCACAACTATGGACGTGCCAAGGAGCGTACTCGAACGAGCAGAACAAAATGGCGCTAGAAGCCCTTCGCATCAAAGCCAAAAACCACTCTTCGTCCATGTCTGCATTTGAGTTCGTTCCAAGTTACCACTAAATACTTCAAAACACGACACAATTTGTGGGAAAAAGGAAAGCCAATTTCCAGTAAAAACACAAGCTTCTGGGCTTTAATAAATTTAATTTCACCCCACATAAAGCTGGCATAAGCCGCGTTAAATCTTAAAGAAGAAAACTCGCCAGGAACACTGAAAAAAGGAGGAAGTCTCTCAGTCTTCCAGATTTAATATCTTTAATTTCACTTCAAAATAATGTTTCTCTAGCTCTAGTATTTTTAGTCAAGAGATGTAGTTCTTCCTCGTTAAGTTGAAAAAACAAACCAACCACTAGATGTTAAGGTTATTTACTAGCCTCGGGTAGATTGTCTTAAAGACGTTGTATGAAGAGACGGCAGAGATCAATGTTTGACCACTAAAAAGGTCGGTCTTAATTGTTCAAAGTACTCTTGGCTCACACAATTAATTTAAACTGCCATCAGGCTATAAACTCCAACTAGGAAATAATATTTCTAAAGATTTGAAAGGTGAAAGCATTTCAAGGGCGAAAGATAATATGTTAGACGACGCCAATTCTTTTTTGAAAAAAGAAAGACTATTATAGAATAATAGTTATATCTGCTAATACGATTCTCCTTCTAAAAAATGGTAAACTGAGGCTCTAAATGACCAAATTTGTCCGTAGCTGTTTTAGTTTACTAACTAAAGTTAAATTAGACAAAAAATTAGGAAGTCATTAGTTTAACATAATACATCGTGAGCTCAAAACTTTCTATTTTGTTTCGAGACTAAAACGGAAATGCTTACACAATCTTCTTTGTTTTATTGAATGCTTGCAAAGAATCCAAGTTGTTGCTAAACATATATGATTCTTGTAAATACTCCACTGTATCATCTTAATATTAGTAAAATATATTTAAAAACAACAGAGCCTTGAGTGTTGATTTTCGCGGTTTTGAACAAAACTCGATCATTCAGACTTCGAAATGCATTTTGTTGTATTCATCGTGTTGACTCCAACTTCACCTGTCTGAAAAGCGAAGGTTCAACTTATGGTAAACCCTAGCCTGCTCGTAGATTTAAAACAAACTTCACAGAATGAATCCTTTTGAAACAAAGAACCCGAAAGATATTCGTATGAACAGCTTACAAAAAACGAGTCCTAGATTTTTTGACATTTTAGAGGATTTTCGGATCAAAGCCTTAAAAAAGACATTTGTTCAATGAATAAAACAATGTGTGGTCAATATTAACTTATCATTTCCTCAATTTGTATGTATTTGCTAACTTCGCTTTTCTTCAGAAAACAAATTGTCTATCTACGTGTGTTTTTCTCTCGTTATGATAAGTGTTTTAAATGAGCGGTCGTCTTCTTCGTGTACGATAGATGCGCGTGTTTTCGTTCGTTATCAGTGACCAGTGCAGATGGTAAAGTTCGTTCGCTTATTAACAGGAATACAAAACAAAATGTTTTTCAGACATTTTCTTTAAATTTGTTATGAATTCAAGGAGCTGGAAGCGGGCGGAACAAAGAAAATGAGGTGAAAACTAACTACGTATATTTTGAAAGATTTTTTTGAGATTCGTGAGCTAACGAGTAACCAATTCGGTTAAAAAAAAAAAATCGATTTCGTTTTTGCGATCTCACCCCTTCAAACTCAATATTCTAAACTTACTTTAAATATTTAATTTATTGGAGTATTAATGTGAGCCATTATCATATGCTTCGTTTAAGTCTTCGAAATTCTTGACACAAAGATGGCGACTAAAAGCCTAACTAGATTATCTTTTTAATGTGAAAATACTAGTCAAATGTATAAAGTATATTATATCTATTTTGCGGGCCTTTTTCTGCCCGCTTGAAATACCTAAATACATAAATATATTATAGAGACGTTGGAGATATTGTCTTTTATATTTTTAGATTTACTAAACAAACTGAACTGGCTTTAAAAAGTAGGTCCACGCTTATTTAAAATTCCACATACTATAGCTTCGCTTTTTCATTGCAAGAACACAAAAAAAGTTCAGTGATGGATGATTTCCAGTACGTATAGTTTACCTAGTACTATCTCAGCAAAGATACGAGTGAAGTTCGCCAGTTTAGTGAGTCTTACAGGAGTAATTGTTACGATATACGCCCTAAGCAGTTTATTAACATTTAAGAATTGATGCACACAGAAAGAAAGGCTTCTCGTTATTGTGATGTTCTGCCATTTCTATTGACTCATAAGATCATGCTGCTTAATGGCTTTATATTAACGACCGTCTAATTGGACTCAAATCTGTTAATAAAGATCAGAAGAGACTCTAAGAACGTCCGCTTCACAAAAATGAATTCAAAACACTCTAGCGAGACGAACGGCTGAGAATACCAAGGAAAACTTTAAATGTCTCTCTTTTTACACAGACTGTTTTTGTTCCAATACAAAGCGCCAGCGAATTATTCCAAGCTCTTTAGCTGTCCAATTGCAGATGTTTTGGAACTCGAGGTCTTTGAACAATTATTGGGCTCATGGCATTTTCACTGGTCAAACTACATAAAGGCATCAAAAGAAAACAAAAATGTAGAAATGCGTTCACAATTTGGGAACAATCTACGGATAGAAGAGAACTAGTGCGTAGAAAAACGGAGGGTGTTAGGAAGTCTGTTTTTACCGCTATTTTTTGTGCAATGCGCTGGGAAATCGAATTGACAATTACAGAAAATTACTGAAAACTTACAAAAACTTCGAGAACAATTTTATTTTACTATCATAAGCATCTTTCTTTTGCAAAAATGGAAAAATTCTTTGGTGACGATCAAGTCGTATCGATGTCATATCTTCAGGAATTCAACTCACGGCCGCTAGTACGGATCATCATTCATAATGGAATATCTTTGTGAAGTATTTCTGGTGATAGAGTTCTATTTTGTCTTTTGTTCTAAATAATAATATGTAGGTCTAGATTGCTTGTCAGTCAAGATCAACATTTTGCAATTTTCGCGCTCTTCTGTACGCCACGACGGCCGTTGTGTTAAAAGCTGTAGATCTTTAATGATTCATACTCTTTTTCTTTAGCTGTAAAAATGTCAAGGGAAAGGCAGCGAAAATATTTATAAATCGAATTTTAAGATTTAGTTATTGAAAAATTCACAAAAGATCGAACTGCATGAAATTCGATGAAAACGTATATCGGTGGATAAATTAACTAATGACGTTCAGTGTCGCATAAAATCCTTAATTCTAAAAACGTCAGTGTTGCCAAATTAGTCTGCCGAGGCATTGGGCGCAAACTCGATCAAATTTTCTTACAAACCTGCTGTTTCTCTGAACAAGCCGGCGTCTTGATGGAAATTTCAAAACTTTAAATCATAAATATTAAATAAGATTCCGTTTGGAAGTTTTGATCTTTCGATCGCTGTTTTGGCAAATTCTTATGAATCTACTCATCCATCATTAACTAATCCAGCTTAAAAAATGTGCCTATAAACTCATAAACTATTGAAAAACAATTCCTAAATAACGATGACTGTAACCAGATAGGTTTTAGCGGAATTGATTTTCAGTGTTAAAATAATTTCCTAATTTATTAAAACGACATAAACTGCATAAAATGATTGTTTTTGTTTTTGGCCTAACCTTTGAAAGAATTCTAGACGGGAAATTTTCCGACAATAAGCCTTCGGGGAGAATTTCTAGTACTTGGCGCTCAATTAGCATTTCACGACATTTCGTTAAATTTCATATGCTAACTAGTTTAGGATAGCTGGTACAAGGGCGACACGAAGGCGACGCTAACACTCACTCCGAAAAGTTAATTTCAGGCAGATCCAATGTCCGGCTCTTCATAGAAAACTTGAGAAAACGCATTAGAAAGTAAACAAATTATGTGTTCGGGACCCGGGGGTTTTTAGAAATGAAAGAACAATTTTTCTAAAATATAGAAATGCGTCAGAGCGTATAGGACAACATCTTCTTCCTGGAAATTTGTTTGATTATAAGTGTTACCACGGGAAAGATAGCGAAAAACTATCAATTTGTTATCAGTCTAAAAAATAATTTAGGTACTTTTTCCCACATTTTAGGAGAATTAAGTTTATTGTTTGTTTGCTTTCGTTCAAAAACGTGTTAGATTAATGCTTCGAGGCTGAAATGCGTCGGAGTAAGTCGCTATATAACTACAAAGATCATTAAAGTGTTAAGAACCGCGCGTATCCGAATCAAATAATGCTCCTTCCTGGAGTTTTCCACAGTACTTTAGGATTTGTGCGCACCAGCGAGGTCAGGGGACAAAAACATTGAAAACGGATCGTAGTTTTGGGGAAATACGTGGTCTACTGCGGCTAAACAAGAATAATAAAAGCTGTATTATTCAGATGTCCTATGTAAATCCATATACATCCTTGTTTCGTATTTTCATCCACATTTGACATAACGTTTATTTTCTGTTCAATTTCCGTAGTCTCCTTCATATACTTTGCCCCTAACCAGACCCTGACCTCGCTTGCACGTGCTAAATCAAGGAGAATTATGGGTAATTCTTATAAAATTAGTTTTAAACTATGCTTCCTTGATTCATGATATCGGGCTAAAACAACTAGGTATTTAGAGGTAGAAGGTGCTTGGGAAACCCATTGCAATGTCATTACATCCCGTTTTGAGCGCGTACCATTAGAGCGCATGCGTAGAGGAGTTGTTTGAGGAGATTAGAATAGAAGAAAGAAGGAGCATGGAGGAGAAGAAGAAGAAGAAGAAGAAGAAAGGAAGGAAGGAAGGAAGGAAGGAAGGAAGGAAGGAAGAAAGAAAGAAAGAAAGAAAGAAAGAAAGAAGAAGAAGAAGAAGAAGAAGAAGAAAAAATAACAATTCACAAATC
>WUAP02122649.1:0-10383 GCA_015163945.2 Stichodactyla helianthus | reverse complement strand
AAGAAACAAGGTGTGAAGTGACAAAACAATCCCACACCCCCCCCAAAAAAGGGGGGGTGTTTAAGTTTCCCCCCGCCCCCCCCCCCCCCCCCCCCCCAAATGACCCAAGAATTTCCATTAAGAAAGTACCATAAAATAACCCCTTACACACTCTTCTTCCTTCCCTGGAAAATTCAGATTGCCTTCTGTATGGGAGGTACAGACATTTTCTATATCTACATAATTTTCAAAATGGTATTAGGAGGCTTTCATTTATTATGGCATGGAGGGGATGGCAAAATTTTGGGCCTTGGCTACCAAACATTTCATACTCTCCTCCCCTATGTGTAGAGTACAAACTTCATAACCTCCCCACAACCTCTAAGGCTTTAGTCATACTTTCAGCCTGCAATTTAATAACCCCCTACTAGACTTCTTGAGATAACATAATCCCCCACCTCAATTTTGCTGACCCCTCGCCATAATACAATAAAAGTCCCTTAATAAAATAAGGCACTCTTACCTTGAGCAACATTGTCTTCATAACCATATGGCTGTTCTTCACGTGATGATGGGCCAGCTTGGTACATAGCTAGGTCATCTTCTTCTTCCAGTAGGGCAGAAACTGCTGAACTAAACTGGCCTGTGCTGCGCCTTGCTCTGCAAAACAGCATAGAAATAATGCTAAAAATGACTGGGAAAGGATAAATGACCTGAACATCTTCAAGTGCCAGCTGTGGCATTGCTCACGACATGAGTAGCCCAGTGGTCAGAGCACCTGACCGGTATCTACATGGATATGAGCCTCATTAGGAACTCAGATTTTTTCTCTGCAATTTTAGGCTTGAAGAAACAACTTACAATCTATAATGTTGAAAATGATGTTGAAAATGATGCAGAAACAACCACTGATAACTGGTGATCAGCTACATTTCTCCCAATGATTTACAACATAATTCATCAAATTTTTATACAAGTATGAAGCATACAGCAACTCCTTACAGTGGTGTGGGGTAACACTGAAATGGGTTTTCATTGTTTTCATCCATCACAACATGTGGGATAAAGGTATTACTTCACACCCATACAAAATCAGCTCTAAATATTTAAGTACTATCCTTTTATTATTGATGAAGAGCATAAGAGAGTGAACTATCATACTCACTTCAGCCGGGAACTTGACTTTGCACCCATTACAGTGTGGTCAATTTCTGCCTTTTTTGTTTGGATCAATTTCTTTATTGTGGATGCATCCTTGAAGAATAAAATACTCAGACAATTATTATAAGAAATAAATAAGAAAATAAATATATATGGGGTAGTTATATAGTGTATTTCACAGTTGTCTCAATGCACTTTACAATCATTAATGATGGATTATGGGTGGCATGGGTGGCGTAGCTGTAAAACAATCCCCTGCGTAGCTGTAAAACAATCCCCAACAGGTCAGGTCACTGGTTTGAGCCCTGTGGATGCCACATGTGAGTAGAGTTTTTTTAGATGTGTTGTTCTCTCCCTTGCCACCAGGGTTTTTCTCCGGGTTCTCTGGTTTTCCTCCCTCCACAAAAATTAACATGTGAGCTGAGAGTTGTGTGCTTAAAATAGTGAATGTAGTGGTAGTAAGTGTGTGAGTGATAGTGCCCCCAATTAGTGCGAAAGCACTAGAATGACTAGGCACTTAAATAAAGAGATTTTAAAGAGATTTAACAGTGGAGGACTTTACAGGCTGCATATTAAGGCACCATTACAGATCATGGGTGGATAATTAGTATTAGTACATTATGCCTCCAGTTGGGGTAGGCTGTTGAACTGGGAGACAATCCCCTACTCTTGTACGAATAGTTCAACAGGTTTTTTTAATGTCCCCATATACAGGTTACTGAAGTAAAGGGATTGGAGAAAGGACCTAAGGTTTAATGTCCTATATCTGAGAAACAACACCCAACACAGTGCATAAAAACTATAAAATGAGTGTTTACTGCTTTCAAATCTTGGAAATATCTATCTTAGTTAATAATTTTATTCCCATATTCTATTCACATTCATCTGATGAAATTATTCTGATGTCAACAAGAGTGACCAAGATTTCATTGGTCATAAAAAAATTTCTATTTATTTTCTCAGACTCATTAATAATTAATAAGGAGAAAACAAAGTAAATCACTACTGTGATGATGGTTTCAATATGTATTCTTAGTTAGCATAAAATTTGGCCAACTTTCACTTTGATTTTCTCCTAGAATTATTCATGGTTTGAGAAGCTAGATCAAACACTTGAAAGAATGCTTCATCCTCTATCTAAACACCTCAAAGCTGGTTTAAAATTTCCGCTGTGTCTCATTTTTTCAACTCACTTCTCAGTGTTTGGATATTGAATGAAACACTCTTTCCTGTGTTTGATTGAACACACTTTGGTTGAGCATACCTTGTAGACTTGCGATCCTGGTTCATTAAAGGTATGTGCATTTTTCACCATCAACTGCAAGTCTTTTTCCAAGTCCTCAACAGTGGAGTAGTAGTGACTCTATCGAAAGAAATTCAGTCACTGTTAAAAATTGCTCAGTCTATTGGTAATAGAACTGATACATGTAATTGCCACGTCTTTTGATAAGGTGAACATACCCTAACTCTTGTGCAGATAGTTTTGATGTCAATGGGTTCATTAATGACTTCGTAGTATTCCGGATAAAGCTAAAAGTACATCAAACAATTAGTCCAAGTTATACTTTAACCTTTTAAATTCTTTTTATGAACACTGTTCCCTGTAAGAAATGAAAAACTATCAAGTCCATGCAGTGCTCCTCAAATTGTCCAATTTAACTATGATGTCATGGCTTGTTTACAAGGGGGAGATAATCATTCACACTAGAAATTTGAATAAAATTTGCTATGCCAAGAAAAGTTTACAATCAAATTCTCTGTTTTTCTAATAAAAGACATGCCCCTTTTCTATGTTCTACAAAACATATTTTTATATCCTTTTCCCTGTGTTGTTACTGTTTTGTCCTCCTCCTAAGACCATGATCCTTAGCATTTAAACAATAGATTGTTTTGATGTGACCTAATAACAAATTAGGGTAATTTGATGCAAATGAGCAAAAGGTTTTATGGGCCATTAGATAGCTTTACACCTAAGACACTCACATCTTTGGGAGGAAGCCTTTTAAAGAGCTCACAGATAATACGGCCATGGCTGTCTTTTTGTTCAAGAACAGCACCAACCAGATCTTCAAAGAACTGCATGTTTATATTAGAGGCATCACCTTCTGTTGATGATGACTCAACATCATCATCATCACCTAAGAACAACAAATCCAGGGGGAATAATTGTAAGCTATAAAAATATAAGCTTGGGTGATTTGGTAGTGATATCAATACATGTACACCAGTGTTTGTACCAATAGTAAATTTTCTCAAGGTTGTGTGCTCATCCAAATCCAAGGAACTTGACAGGCCACGATACCAGAAAGGAGCTTTATAACGAGAATTATCATACATTTCTATGAAATTTTTCAATAAAGATTCCTAAATTTGATTATTCTCCTCTTTAAATATAAAATTTGCTTCTCAATTTTAATGGATTTACGTTTTTCAGTTTTGTGGCCCATCAACATTGGATGCGCACACAACCTTGAGAAAATGGTCTATTAACCTTTTCAGCCCTAGCCGTCACATGGCATACTTTCTGTTATGGTCACCAAAATGTTTGAACATTGTTCTCAGACTGCCATACAAATGTATTAAATTACGAACAAATTTCTGACTTGAATTATCTGTTCCTTTGCATACAAGCAAAATATCTTTAACTGGATAGAAAATTTTCTTGCTGTTATTTATAGAGCTAACTAAAGAAATAAATTTGATATTTAATTTCAAAGACAGTGTAACATTTGTATGGCAATCTAAGAAAAATGTCCGAACATTTTGGCAACTGTAACACAAAGTATACCATGTGGCAGCTAGCATCTAAAAGATATGTAGTTGCTGGGTAGAAAAGGATGGAAGTAGAAAGAATGAAAGGAAATGGAAGGAAAGAAGGACTGGTGTTAAAATTAGTTTCCTACCAGGTGTTTTCTTTGTTGGCTTGTTTCCAGACTTTCCTTTCTTTTCAGACTTGTCCTTAATCACTAAACCACTATCACTTCCCTTGTCCTCATCATCATCCTCTTCCTCCTTAGGAACAATAACAAATCAAATATCAGAACACAAGCATGAAATTCTTGAGATATTCTTTCCTAAGAGAAGGCAGTTGGAGTTTCCAAGAGGTTTTGAGGACTCCAGAGGTGCAGTATGTCCTAGTACTTTTTTGCAAGGAACACCTTGTATGCATGAAAGGAGAATCAGTAGGGAGACACCTGCTATCTCTCTGAAACCATACACAGAGTGTAAAGACGACATGCAATAGGCCACCTCCAAGTTTATGAACATGACGCATGATGGCAAGGCTTCATGCAAAATTACACTTGGTGGTGTGAAACAACTGACTTGTTCTGTTGTCACTCTCTTCTCTATGACTTGTTTGCAGTTCACTTGTAAAAATAAGCTTTTAAGCAACAGGAAAAGTCAAAGAAATGTCAGTCATTTTGCATGACCAAACATGATTTAGCATGAAGCCTTGCCTTCATGCATCATTTTTAAGAACTCTGAAAACAATCTGCAACAATCTTACCGGTCCTTCCATAGCATTATCTGACACAACTGTCGAAGAAAACAAAAATGTTAAAAATGCATTATAAAAAACACATTTATTGTCAAGGTCATGAGTCAGAAAAGACCCCACATGTTTATGTTTTAAGGAAAATGTATCCCCTTCAGTGCTGCTAATGCCATAATAAATGAAAGCACCTTTACGTTTGTTCTCTCACCTTCATCTTTTTTACTCAAGAGCAATTCCTTTTTCTCCTCAAAAATATCTTTCAATTCTTCTGCATCTTGGTATTCCTGGGAGTCAGGTTTGTAGAATTTCAAAGCATTCTCAAGTAGTAGCTCAACATCTTGGCTGAATGTCTCTACATCCTCATATTCATCTGTTTTTAGCCTTTGCTATAAAGTCAATGGAGCATAGAGATTGATTTTTCTAATGAGTAAATTGTTTAGTGTGTAGTTACCAAAAATGTACATAAAATGCCTGCATGTCCCCCAAGGCAAGCCTCTAGCCAGAGTGTACAAAGTGTATTTGCATCCCCAAACACCCCAAAGGTTTGCATTTTGGGGTACTCAAGGTCCAACATTTTGATTTTTGGTCCAGCCTTGAATGCACCTGGCAACACCCACCCACTGACACACAAAACAATCCTGGCTACTGGCTTCCAAAGAAAAATGATGGCCATGTTCCCACCACACTCAATACATGTAGATATTTTATAAAGAAAGCAGGTGAGCATGGTCTCTTCAAACCCTTCCCATTCCTTGGAAATTTCAATCCTTACAACAGAAGAGGTATGGATATTCTCAGGACCTACACAATGAGAGAGTATGTGTAGGAATACTAGCAGAATAGTCCTGTTTCACATTCCATAATTACCGTTGTAATCCCCGACCATGGATTCATTTGCACAGCTTTAGCCTTGTTTAAGAGCAAATAATTCATAAATACCAACAGCAATGCAAAGAATGTGCAACTTGAACAATACAAACACTTAAATTCCATGGACTTTCACTAGTATCTGTGAATAACTCACTTAAAATAAACGAGGCTAACCCTATACAAATGAGTCTGGGGTCATTACAAACAGAAGTTTTATGGAATGTGAGACAGGACTATTGTGATAAACTGCAATGTTTCAGCTGTCCTACAGTGTATTTTATATAATTTTTGACAAGTGAGTTCTGAAATTCATTTTAAATTCCAAGGTTTGTTCGGAAGCTCCAAAGTTCAAGTTGTACTTTGGAATTTCATGAGCCTACTTCTTGAATAAATCCAGTAATTTATTAGTTATTTAGTCTTTTTTGCACATTGTACTTTTTTTTCCTCCTTGAAGCCATACTTAGCCAAAGCACTGCCCTGCTTTGTGGAGCAATTCAGTCAGTGTAAACAGTGAAGTTGAGTTTAACAAATTACCAAACTTGCACAGGAAGTTTGAAGTTCGCCAATAAAGATAGTCATGAACTTCTAAAGCATGACCTGAACTTCAGAATTTCTGAATGAACTTCAGAACCCATTTGTCAAAAGTTAACTTACCTGTATCTTTAATAAATCAATGGGACAGGAAACAACTTCATAGTACTCTGGACTGCTCCTAAGATTGTGACAAAAACCAATTAGTTCTTCATACAGCATAAAAAATGATCAAATGTACCTACAATATAAAAGGTTGGGGACTCACTTCCTGGCTAAAACAAGCTATGTTTTACAACTTTCTGTGCATTTAACCTTTATTTACTATATGACAGATAAATGATATAATTGATCAGCCTTTTGTGGAGAGGAAAAACCAGACTCAAGAAAACCCTTGAAGCACAGGAGAGAACTTTACTCGGTGACCGGTCATTATTTACAGCAGAGGACTGGTGCAAATGACAAATGTAATGCAGAATATTGTAAAACCTTGACTGGACTCATGGACTGGACTGGACTGGACTCAAAACATCTGTAAAACTTTATTTCCCTCATATTTAAAAGTTAGGAAGCGTAAAGCAAGTATCACTGTACAGTTTAAAAAAAATAATAAATAAAATAAAATAAAAATCATCAGATACAATATTGCGTTTATTGTTTGAGTGATTTTAGATAAACAAGACGGTCCTATTTCCTCAAAACATTTTTATTCTCTATTCTTCCGCAGTGATTGAGTGTTGAAATGATCAACTTTGTATAAAAAAAAAAGATTTTTGGGGGCTTTCTTTGACCTCTGGCGATCATTATCACAAAAAATAAGGCTAAATAAGGCTCTTCATGCGTCCAGTCAGGAACAATCGAGTCATCCAAGCAAATACAAATTCACATTTATTTAAAAGAAGTAAATCTAGTATGTTTACTAATATTTTTTATAGTTTTCTTTTTTTCTTTTCTTTTTTGAGGTCCAGTAGCTATCTGAAAACATGCGCTCTGCGCACTATCCAGGCCCCGCAGCCAGTAAATTAGGTATATGCCTTATGACCCATATGCAGGTTCACATCTGGTTTTATTTGTTTGGAATTTTTACAACACACTATTTTTTTTATGGCTGCTTGTAACTTGTATTTAAGTCTGCCTCACTTTGCGCTCGCCTCTCCAATATTGTTAGAGTGGTTTTACAGTTTTACAGATTTTTGAGTCCAGTCCAGATTTTACAATATTTACTGGGCCCCCTTTATAGACAATGCAATACTACACACACACACTTGTTGTTGCTATTGTCACACAAATTTTTGATTGTCTTGCTTTTCCCCCAACATAAAAATATGTCGGCTCCCCTTTATTTCCACCAGTCCCCTTTTCCCCATAAATAATGACTGGTCCCTCAAATGTGATGGTGAGTCTGAGCATCGACCCATGACCACAGCAGTGAGATACATAGAGGTTATTAGTCAGCTAAGTGGCTAATATGGCTGTGTATTTTTACAAGTCACAAATGTATTTTGGCAAGCCTTTAGGTGAGCCAAGTACAAGTGATGAGTAAAAATGCACAGCCATATTAGCTGCTTAGATGACTAATAAAGAGTTTATTTTACATTTATAAAAAGAATTTACTGATTTTAATGGTATTTCTTTTGAAAATCAGAATTCATTTTCATCTTGAATCAATCAATTACAGTTTTGAGAGCTGTGTGCTCACACTCATCAAGTTGACAAAACTAGAATTTGATTGGATAAGAGGCTGTCAGAAAACCATTTTAACGTTTGATACAGTGTCATATCAAGGCTTGTCTTTTTCCACATCACACGTTCTTTGAATAAATGTATAATAAAGCTCATTAATGGCATACAACACCCAATGCTTATCATAATCCTCTTATAATCATCTTATGATATGTGTAAAGCAATTTACATTTCAGTGAGGTACAACTTTACTATGCCCCACAAATGATATGCACACCCTTATTATTCTTCTATCTTTATTGCGTCATTCTCAAAAAGCTTTCTAAAAGTATTCCCAAGGTAAAACATAATTAACTAGAAAAATTACCTTCGCTTTGGGACCCTAATTAATGACTCACAAAGTACTCTGCCATCATCTGTTCTGTAATTGCGGATTATTTCATACAATTCAGCACAAATATCGGCCTGTAACAAGGATGTACAGTTTGTTTTTAAATCTGATACATGTAGCAGTAATTCCTTCAATTTGTGTCAACAAAAACACCAAAAAATAATCAATCAAAAAGAAAACTCCTGGGGTTGATTTAAAGAAGAAAACAATAAAACAAGATTCACGAGAATTACACTATAATACAAACACGAAATAGTTACAACTAAATTAATTAGGCTTTTTAATTTTGTTCATTTTGAAAACAACATATTTTGAATGTGCCATGCCATTTTAATACTTGTGTTAGTTTATGGTTCCCAATTTAACAAGCCCGAAAATTCTTTAGTAAAGTTACATAAAGTAGGTCTTTTGTATGTAGAAGTGTTTGTAGTGCTACTTCAAGCTGCTATGATAAGTTATTTGACGAGTTAATACAACTCCTTTCACAAATATCGAAAACATTACGTTTAAAATTTAAACTGTGTCTTTGAAAGCAAAGGCCTTAATTAAAAAAAAAAAAACAAGGTTTCGTGAAAAGGTAAACATAGGATTTTCCGCACTAACCGGGTCGCCACTCTTCGTAGAGGATAATTTCCTCCGTTTTCTTTCCCTTCCAACAGCAGCAGAACTGCTTTCTTCTTCAGGGCTTTCTTCAGTTTTTTTCGCGCCAGAATCCACAACTGCACTCGACCCTTGACTTTCACGCTTTCTTTTTGCCATTTTTCACCAAGTTTCTCTGATATCTCTACGCAATATTAAAAGAAGTTTCTCTGATGCGTGTAAGCATGATATTCAGAGCAAGTTCTTGGAAGTAGTTAGCGTCTTTTGAGGACGTAAAGTCCTTTTCTCTTTAGACCTTCGTTAATCACATGGCAAAGCGTCTCTTGTACTGAACAATGGCGGACATGAGCCCGCGATGATTTTGGTGTGCGATACTTCACGGTAACCCACTATCAGATTGGGTGCAGATTCTTACAAACGTTTGAACGTTTTGCTTTTTCTTTCCTTCTTTCTTTCTTTCGTTTCGTTTCTTTTCTTTTCTTCTCTTTTCTGTTTTTTTTCTTTCTTTCATTTTTTATAGTTTAAATTTCCTTTGAATTTGTTTCAAAAATTTCTTTGGAACATTTAAAAAAAATTTTAACCCATGATTCCTTTCATTTGCGAATATACACTTATTTCAAAAGATTGTCGCAGTATCGATTAACAACTGACAATTATAGGAGAACACAAGGGACGTCGGTTCTTTTAATTGAGCTTTTTGCTGTAACGAACATTTTCAACATCGTGCAGATTAGACTAATAGAACGGTGATATTTTAATATTCAACAGCTTATCTGAACGCTGTAATGCACGGAATGTACAGAGGTGTAAGTCATAGTATCAACTCCCAACAAGCTTCAAATATGTTTTCAAAATAAATCTACGAGTTTTTTGCATCACTCCATGGATTCAGAATTACAGTAGTCAACAGCATTTTCCACGGTTACTAAAAATAGATCTATCGCACAGCCTTATGGGGGGGAAATGCGGACAAATTTCGTTAAGAGGGTCGGCCTGAAGGGGGGTCCTAATCCCATTTCCCAGTCCAAAATTTTGCAAAATCCCAGTCCTATTTATGCAAAATCTCAGTCCAAGTTTTAGAGATAGAAAGTTAGAAAAATCCTAATCCCAGTAATGGCTAAATCCTAGTCCCAGTGCATCAAATCCCATTTTCCCAGCCCAAAAACCGGCCAATCCCAGCTCCCATTTTACCCCTTCAGGACCCTCCGTAAAATGCGGAGAAGCAGTTATAATCTGATTTAGAGTACTTCTTTTATGAGGATATGGGGAAAACAAAACAAGCAAAGACTGCTGGGGAGAATGTATGTCAGATCATAGTTAACTATGGTCAGATTCACAATATTCAGAGAAAATTGGCTGAGGGTACGTTTATTCCCTCTCCGAAGCCTGGGAAGATTCACGATTGCATGACTCAATGGAAGAGCGAACTGGCAAAGATTAGGAGAAGAGAAATTCAAGCGTTGACATCATTTAAACTTCACGAAACTTAAACAAATCTCAAAAGACTCGTTTGTTTGTACCGCATTTTAATCCCACAGTGCACAGCGTGAACATCGTGACGTCATCTATGGAAAGTGATTGTGAATTCTGTAGTCTTCCAATAGGACATTTGCACTATGGCGTCATTGACCTCTACTACCAGAATCCCTTGCGCACTTTCTTTTGTTTAACT